>NW_019774414.1:287962-332672 GCF_001039355.2 Lingula anatina
AAAAAAAAAAATTAAATTTAAATATCTGCAGCTGCATTAAATCATAAAGGCCACAAGAAGAAATAACATAATCACACATGGTTTCAAAGAACTGATGTAAAAAAATCACACTAATATTCCCCACTTGGAATTAGAATTTTGACTAGCTAATTTACTACAGTAAAGTGCTAAACCGTACCAAATGGCACTGTTCACCCTCTAAAATACCAAAGTTTTAAGCAGGCCCAGGACCCCACGCCAACTAGGGGGGGTCGGCTTTGCATCCGCGGACCCCCCCCCCCTTTCAAATAAATCCTGGATCCGCCCATGTTATACTGCTAAAATTATTAACATACCTGATCTCTTCACTCGTGCTTGAAGGGGTGTATCACCCAATTCCTCCTCTGAAAGGCTAAAAAATCATTCCTTATAATCATATTCATTGACAATATTATTAAATTTACAAATAAGCTAACGTAGTTACGTGCCGTACAAAGAACACCCTCTAACCTTGCCTCAGTTTTCGGCCTTACAAGCTCACGGTACCCTTACATCGTTGTAATTGCAGCCCATACCATAAAACACCCAAAAATACTTAGATATGGACATATCGGATTATATTAATGCCAAATTTCCGCATGACAACGATTTATAGACTCCCGGGAATTATTTCCCCTTTACCCTTTTTGTCGCGCTGGCGGTCGACGCAGCATTTATTTCTAAACAAGTTGACCGCAAATTAAGCACGATTTTGCACCTTCAAGTTCCGTGTCACGTTTTCATATCATGCATTTATTATTTCTTCAAGTTTTCTCTGCCCAAAATGCGTAAAAAGAGAGAGTTATCTTACCATGTTGTTTAGAAAACTTCTTTTTCCTCCGACAACCCGTCTTCACTGCCGTTCACCTCTATGTTAAAATGACCACTCAGCTTCGTTTCTAACACCACTGCACGTCACTTCCGGCACAATTCTGACCAATGCTGATCTTCTCCGGTTCCCTTTATTCAGTTCACTTTTTTCATCAAATCCAGGTGACATTTACCAGGTGATTTTAAAGGATATCTTTAGATGATGATAAGCAAAATTGAATGGCTTCTTGCATTGTCCAGTTGAAGTGGTGAAGTTCAGTTACTTATAATTATGCCCTAGCTATCTCCAGTGACTGTCAATCATTTTTATCAGATGAAAGACCTGCTCTCAGTCTGTATAAAAGGAGTGCATTTTGAGACTTCTTGTCACTAATTCACCTACTGTCTTCAGGAGTGTTGGATTTTACCAGAATCTGTTTTACAGAGTTCTTGTTACTCATACTACTTTCAGTCATGGCAGAACGCAGCTTAGTTGATCTAGAGGATGTGTTTCAATATCTACAGGAGAGGGAAGGAGATGCTACTTGGAGTGCCAACCACAACGCATCAGTTAAAAGGATGGCCAAGAATTTTATATGCGAAGGTAAGAGGGTGACGTTTTTTTCACTTGTATGAATTGTGGTTTAATATGCAAATGTAACTTTCTTTTGGAATACCCGTTCTGTTATTTTGATAGGTTATAAGCATGACCTAATTCCCTATCATTAACAAGTTTAGCCTGTGGTATGAAATAAATTAAAATCTGTGAGAAATTGAAAAAAGTACATTGAAATATAATATAATATTAATCTATGAAATCTAAAATTTATATCTAGTAAACTTTGCAGTTAAAACAAACTGGTGCCTTTTGTTGCATGTTCACTATGCATTTGGTGTCCAATTAAGGCAATTTTCATTTCTGAACATGAAACAGAAACAAATATTTCTGATGAAAAGGTTCATCATAGCGGCTTGGTTGCTCGTATATCCCATAGTTTCTGTTTTCTGTTTATCCACAAAGTACTGGTATTGACAAATGTGCACCATTTTAAGTTGGTATTTTTTCAGACCGAAAATCTTCAGTTATCTTGTTAATAGTAGAATTGAGTTTTTTTCTTTATTTTCAGGGTCAGATATGTATTACATCAAGAATGGTGGAAAGAGACTAGTAGTGTTTGATGATGAAAAAAAGGAGGACATCTTGTCACGATTCTCCTATGGGAGGCCATTTTGGGCAGAAGAAGACCCTGGGGAAAATAGAGAGCCGTTTTTATTGGAGAAGCATGGCTACATGCATCAACCATTGGGTATGTAGATTGATCTTTATAAAAGAAGTATTGGTGATTTTGGGTAACACTTTTTTAGACCTGTCTTGTTTGGAAAGGGAGAAAAAGAGTTTATATGATTTGAATTTGTAACATAAAATTAATTTAACACAAGTGGTGTGTTGGGTGAAAAAATGCTAAAGCAAAATGTGCAAATTTAACCTAAAGACAAACTTTCTATTTGTTGGATTTCGATTCTAATTGGTTTGCCAACCTCCCTAACACGATGTCCTACAAGATTGATTATTCCAATTTGATTGACATGAGCCACCAATTCATTATTTGTAATATATGTGCATTTTATTGCATTTTGCAGATAAAAATGTGCGACAAATGTCAGTATTCAGAGAAAATAAGAACAGAGGCGCCAGTCTTGCAGCCGATAAAGGTTGTTGGGAAATGGGAGATGGTTGGCATTGACCTAATAGGCCCTCTGCCATTGTCTGAGAATGGCAATAGGTATGTCCTCACCATGTCTGACTACTATACAAAGTGGACAGAAATGTACCCAATTCCTTCAAAGGATGCAGCAAGTGTGGTCAAGGTTCTTTCTTCTATATTTTACAGGTATGTTAATTTCACCAAAATGTAATCTGGGAGATTAAATGTGAAATCAGTAAATCATTTTAATTAAAATACACTTATAGTTGTAAGTTAAATTTTATTCATTTGAAAGTCTATATATTTAACAGTAATTTGTATCACTATGCTATTGACATTCTTGCAAGTGACATATAGCTTTGTGCATATGTTACATTGTTAAGTTGAAGTGCCAAAACATATTAAATGTATGAATCACATATTTGGTTCATGGACTGGAAATCTGTGGAAGGTAGTAAAGATAGTAATAAACAAA
The DNA here is from genome assembly GCF_001039355.2 of Lingula anatina. The sequence goes on from NW_019774414.1 coordinate 290,972, forward strand.
ATAAGTTTAATAGGTGGTATTAACTTAAAGGGATATTAACTCTTCCTTTTGGCCAAAAAATGGATTTTCCTTGAGTAAACAACAATTTTTCCATACTTACCAAAGGTCAATGAATCAATTTTTACATTCAAAGTTAGTCCCCTTTTTTTCTTAAAAGTTTGTTTTTTTGTTAAAATCTCAGTTATCAGTGAAGGTCACGTGATCTGAAAACAAGCTTATCAGAATAATAGCTATAACTGCCGTTTTTGTGTTAAAACAGAATCTATTATATTTCTTTGAGTTGTTCCCAATGTTTTTATTGTGAAATATAGATATCATGCAAAGAGTCATTATCCCTTTAATATCTGCCAAACATGTCTCTAGACACTTCACGTTTGTTGTTTAACACATTTATATGCTTAAGTTAAAGTGATGTTTTTTATTTTCTCAGAATGGGAGCCCCAGAAAAACTACTAACTGACCAGGGGTCGGAATTTTGTAATGAGGTAAATGTCTTTGCAATATTTAGCATAGATTGGGAAATGGAAAGGATACGACCAATGACGATGTTATGTCAAAATGTTAAAAAGGTTTTAGGGTGAACATTGGCTTCAATCTTGTTGGCATGTCTGTAAATTTGTAACTGATAACCAGTGATATCTATTTCTGTACCTATCAGGTTAAAGTATATGTAATATTGAAAGCCTACTCTTCTCAAATATAATTATTTTTTGTATTATTAATGTTAACTGTTTAATGCATCACTGAAATGAGGTATTTGGAAAGATAAGCCTAACATCGCCCAATGCAAAAATTGAATTGCACAAATACATAAATACCCATTTTTACATAAAATATTTTTCTGTAGCTGGTAGATGACCTTCTCAAGGAGTGGGGTATAAAACATAAGATGACTGCCGCATACCACCCTCAGACTAATGGCTTAGACGAGCGTTTTAATCAAACACTGAAGGCGACACTATCCAAAGTCATAAGTGAGCGACAAGATGACTGGGAACGATATTTAGAGCCAGTGACTTTCGCCTATCGGATAGCACCACACTGCGCCACGGGATACTCACCATTTTTCCTTATGTTCCACAGGGAGGCTCGACTGCCATGCAAGGTAAATAATATGCATACATTAGCATTGTGCAAGGACGTCACTGTCCTTGTGAGCTTATTTTGAGCACTGGTTCCAAAAACTATTTGAGTAGACTAAGGCTAGAGCTTTGTGCAAATTATGCTATGATAAAAAAATATTAACAACCCAAGACCCTTCAATATAAAATGCAAATCTACTTTCAAGATATTAGATATGATGAATCTTGACCTCGCTGGCATATTATGTACTAAATAATGTAGATAAGATGGACACTATTTGATTTCCAATCTTTATTAACTGGAAACAATGAAGGCTGAAATANCCCCCCCCCCTTTCAAATAATCCTGGATCCGCCCATGTTATACTGCTAAAATTATTAACATACCTGATCTCTTCACTCGTGCTTGAAGGGGTGTATCACCCAATTCCTCCTCTGAAAGGCTAAAAAATCATTCCTTATAATCATATTCATTGACAATATTATTAAATTTACAAATAAGCTAACGTAGTTACGTGCCGTACAAAGAACACCCTCTAACCCCACTAGTACTCGAGTTACATTGTATATCTCATGGGATTCCCCTGCGAGAATATGGTGTGAGGTTAGTCTGTAAGTACTGGTAGATGACCACATTGAGCAGAAAAGGGTATTCCTCCTGCTTTACAGAACTATACACCTCAGGGGTAAAGTGCACTATCTCGCTTCATATAACTAGTAGTACGTACCCAGTGCGAGTGATTTGGCTGCGAGTGCGTTACCCGAGGAAACGTTAATTATTAGCAGTTATCTACGCTTTTTAACTTCCTCTGCCAGACATTTTGATTTCCACTGCCATCTTCCCATTTTAAAGTACTTTTGGTAAATATAACTCGCTTACCTGCAAAGATTCGGTGAGCAATTCCTCTTCTCCTTCACGTCCACGCTCACCTTCGAAACGACATGCTGTCTGCATTGTTTACATCTCGTATCTGAGTCGAGAAGCCGCGTTATTTCAAACTGTGTCAAGATGGCTGACGCCCGGGGTTCGAAAGTGGACGGTGAATATGATTCTTTTTTTCGATATTGATTAAGGCCATTTACCTGCCATTTTATGCTTTACCCATAGCAATTGTTCTCAGATAAGTTAAAAAAGAAGCAATCCATGCACTAAAAAGGCGTTTTTAATCCTATTTTTTGTCCCTTTAATTACGTTTTTTCATAATTTAACTTATATCCAGATGTACTGCAGCATTAGTAAAATGTTTGTTTCGAACTTTTTCAAGAACAGCATGTCAAAGACACGTTTAGGGCACGTAAGAAGTGCTTTGCGGTGTACATATTATACATTTTAATGGAATGCCTAGTGGTCGAGGCAAAGGTGCTAAAAACTGCGCAAAAGAAATCTACAAAATGTGCAAAACGCTTTACTGCTTTTCGAGTATACTGGAGATCATAAGCATCATATACTTTATTATACTTTCTCATATACATATATGTTAAATCTTCAACAAATATCATGGAACGCAAATAGATAAATTATTTAACACGTTACTGCAGATAAGTCTTAGACTGTATAGGTAAAATTAAATTAAGATTAAATGAAATCCTCAATATCATTGTTTTTCTTGCTTCGTCTAAGACAAGAAACCATATAAAACAGACTTAGGAGACAGAGGGAGAAAGAGAGAAGGAGATTGGGAGCGATCCACGGAGTACGGAGCAGATGCGGTTTCGGAGAGTTAAGAGTTGGAGACTTCACTTACAGTATGTAGATACTGAGCGTCGACGAATAAGTCGTTTAACTGGTCATTATGGGGACTTGGGTTTTTTTTACGTAAATCTGACACCAACCGTGAAATGTTTAGATAGCGTTATCCGTTAAGTAAGTCGAAAACGCAATGTCCCTATTTCGAGCCCACGTTTGAATTAAGCGTACAAAAAAGTTTAGGACATTCATTCCATATGTATAAAAAGGTTCATGACAACGTAACAGGCAATGGTAGCCTACGCATTCCCCGATTCCCGATTTAATACTCCTTATATTTTGAGGGGAAGAAATAGAAAAAAGAATTAACTTCCGTGAAGTTCGTATGTTTTAATTATTGAAGCATTTCTAATCTGCTAGTTTTATGCAGCCACCTAAAATGATCAGTGTAACAATACAAAATTATTTGACAGACCAAAAATAAACCGAGTGAGTACGCGTTAGTGTATGTCAGAAAAGCTTTATCAAAGTTTGAACAGAAAATGGATGCAAAGTAATCTATCCTTTTTTTTATTTTCTTCGTTTCTAGGCCTACCCAGCAAACACATACTGTTATTATAACGTTACAACGTTACCATAACGTTAATTTTACCAAAAAAAAACGTTATGGTAACGTTATAAAACGTTCTGTGTTTGCCGGGTAATTCTAATGATATATTTAAAACAAGACTTGCACTGTGCATCTTATTTTATTTGATAAAACAGAACCAATGCTGAAATGTTTTTTATAAAAAACGCAAAAAATAAACAAATTAAAGCAGGAATTTGAAACATCAAGTATTTCATTGCTATTTTAGTGTAAGAAATAATTTCGGTAGAATTTGCAAAATAAAAGACTGTGCACAACTAATGTAAATCTAGAAGGGTCGTTTACAACTCCAGCTTTATTTTAGGATATTTATAATAACCTTGCACTATACCAAAGCTGCGAACACATCATAATGATAGAAATGTAAACATGTGACAAATTCATGAAATTTCATGAAAAAAATAATGTATAATAGAAAAAAACACGCTGACAAATATGCGCCTGGGGCACAAACGACCCCACCAGGAACGGAAGTCGAATGAATAGGGTTATGGCTTGTCACTCTATATAAAATGGTAGTAATCCATAAGCAGAAGGTCTTATAGCTGAATTTTTTGTCACAAACCATGCTTTTGTCTTTCGACGCCAAGTTTGAATTGCCGCTGCAAAACAAAGAAGGTATCATCTCGCAACGCAATTTGCATTTTAATTTAAATTTTGAATTTTTTCAGTGTCTAAATTTTACAGAGTTGATTACCAGAATTTTTGTGACAGCATATTTTAAATACCTGGGCAGCAGTTCATAATTGAGTATTGCAAAAACTAAATGACAGAATGACAGAAGATAAAATTGCGTTGGTACTAAAACTGATTTTCTCTTGAAAGTGATCATTTTTGTTGTTTTAATTTTCCTATGTAAGTCAAAACAGCTGTAACTTTACTGGTATGTGCCACACACTGATATGGAGACACTTTCTAGCTTAAACGATTAAATCTAATCAATAAAGTTGGTTACTGATTACCAACATTATGCAGAAGGTTCTACTGGCATTTTGATAAAATTCTCAGGATAGGGCCCAAATGGGCAAGATTTTAGTGGTATTTTCATAATTAATTTATTTATTTACCAGCTGATTGATAATGAGAATTGGGCCAACTGATTCATTAATAATAGACATTTAACTAACTAATTAATGCATAACTAATAATAATTAAGTTAATTAATTTATTTCATAATTAATGATAATGAGAAATGAACCGTATGGTAGAAGTGCATTTAAAGTTAAATATGAAGAATCCCAATAAATTTGGAAATGCACCAAGGAAAACTTTCATTACAAAAGTTTCAAGAGTCACTAAACTTCCAATTTTTTTTCTCAACAAATACCTACAATAATCAATATACATTTCATTCATTTCATTTTTGTCCAAAGCAGTATGATGGGATACACTTTGACTTCATTCATCTCACTATAATATAAGACTGCATCCTAATTAAGCAAAATATCTGTATTTTTATCATGTTATACTCTTAATGTGATTATTTCTTCCTGAATGTGAATAAATCCCAGCCCTTAATAACAATTGAGAATATTTTACATTTTTTCATTTAAGAAATATATTCCATCATACATAATCACTTCTTAAGAAAAATTTGTGAGGCTAAAATGGTAGTCAATAATTTATCTCATACAGATGAATCTAAATTATTTTCACAATGTAAATGCACACCTGAAAAGTTATAAAAATCCCCCAAATTCTCTGAGGAAAATACCAGACAGTTAACATTAAAAACATGCCATAGGAGTACATTGTTACGACATATTTTCAATGAAAATCTGAATACCAGAGATAACATTTTTTATGTGCAATAAAGGAATAAAATCATAGAGAACCTATCTATTAAAAAAAAATCCAATGCAACAAGAGGGCATGGACCCTTGACACATGTAATATTAACTAAATTTTGTTGACTGCAATGGTCATACCGATGATAAAAATTAAAGATGCATACAAAGTCAATTTTTTGTCACAAAAATCAACCAAATACCAGCATATAGTTTCAAGTAGTATAACTAAGAGAATTGCCAAAAGGCATTGTTTAATTTTACCCGAAAATGATGTTTGAACGGAATTTTCTGCTGGCATTCTAAGGTGTATGTCAATGGGGCATAAAAGTAGGTCACGAAAGTAGGTTAAATTTCCAACCAAAAATTTAAAGAAAAGAGCAGTCTAAAGGTCTTTTATGGCTGATAGAGTGATCTATTCAGTTTATCCCTTGGCATGTCGAATTTATTTGAGTCGTATTAGAAAATAGTAGAAGTGGTTTACATGTGTTACTGGGAATCCACGCTCCACCGATGCTCGGTTCGTACCTTTAAGCACATTAAAAATCATTTCAGTTCATACAAAAAGGTGTCAACATGCTTTCATGTATCTATAACAGGTTTTTTCACATGGGGATGCCAATGAACTGAATGTTCAATCTAGCAAATGAACATCTTGACTATAATGGGCTAAGATGGAGCCAAACTCCAGATGCTTATGACAAATAAGCCTTTAATAATAATGGGATCATTAATTTTGGGTATGGTTTCTTACACACATATTGATAACTCAAAATTTAAACTGTATTGTCTTCAAATATTTACGGTGTATATGTTTTTCATTTTTGACCATGTATAATTAAATTGGTCAATATTGGTCAATCAAGCATTCCTTTCATTTCAAGAACAGATTTAAACTTTGGTACCGTCCATGTCAGTAATAAGGGACCGTAATAATTCCAGCGTCCAACTGGCATACTGACTTGCTTTTTCTGGGGTGAACCTCTTCCCATTGTATGTCAAGTTGTACCGCAGTCTGCCTTGGTAGGTGTGAACATAATGCAAAACTGTTTGTCCTTCTTGGAGGTTTACTGCTCTAGCGATATCTGTCACCTGCACATGTTTCCCTCCTCCTAAAACCAAAGAAATCTTTTATCTTTGGTTGCAAATTGATATATATATATATATATATATATTTTTTTTTTTTTTGTTTTTGCTTTCTTTTTGACTGGTCACCAGATTGCAGGGTATGTTATATTATTTAGTTTAAATAACTGACGGTAGTTTTCTGACTCTAAAACCAGGACAAAAGCTAACTTCCTTTTCATTTTACCAGGAGGAGGCATGTTGATCGGTAAAACTGATTGTGGAGATTCAACGGGAATTAGCCCTAATTTATAACGATATGGAACCCAGTGATGTGTACTAAAAAACTTAAACCTATCAGGTATTAACAAACATCTATTAAACCCAATACAATACACAGCACTCATCTTACCTGACAAAATTCCAGAACAGTCACCCAGGTTTGAAATGCCAAAGCACCTTTGCTGTACAGCTAGACAAAATAATAGAAATTGATCAAAGTTACCTAAAAATCATTTGGATAAATTAATTCACAAACTATCTGACTGATATTTCAAAACACACATCCACGGAATTTACTTTGCCAAAAAATATAAACAAACATTCCATTTCAATGATGATCTGAGGCAAAGACTGTGTTAAGGTCTTTCCTTTGCTAATTACATGTACCACAAATTTGAATTTAGCTGTACAATTTTTTTGAATACTCAAAAGTCTGTCGCAAACCTTTGTTAATTACCATGCATCTACACAACAATAAATCAAATGTCTAAGTCCTGACTACTTATTTATCTTTTATTTATCATTAGTTAAAATAACACAGGCTAGCACATAATGCTGAGGAGATTTGCTGCCTGCTTTTGAATTTATTTATTTTGTATATTTGTTTATCTTTATTATAGAAATAAAACTGTTTAAAATTTTAAAAAATGACTACACCAATGTATATATTTTAACCCAAGTTTTAATAAACTGGTGTTGGGCTAAAAATTTGGCAAAAATCAAATTTCTGTACATTTTTTCCCAATATACTGCATAGTTAAGATATGAAATCTGAGCATTTGTGTTGTAGAAAATGTACTTACATTTTTCCAGGGTGGTTTTCAGAGTAGCATCAGTCTTCATCCTTGACACAGTATAATTTGTCACACGTAGTTGCTTAAGCATTTCACCCTTATCAAAGGCTGTGTGTAGCTGACAACTTGTACGCTGAGCAGCATTCCAGAGATCCTCAGGACTGTCCTTGGTGGGGGACAGGGTCACAGGCATAATGGCCAATGAAAATAACATACCCAGTGCATTCTTCCCTTCCTCTGTCTCACAGAAACGACGCATATTGACAGTGTGCTCTACCATCACTGTACTCTCCTGCAAAATTTTGTTCAATTCGTTTTCAAAATAAATACGTATGTTAAGATACTTCANGCAAAAGACATTGAACTTTGCATAGCTACTGTGTAAAAGAATCTCTCACGTCTACGATGTATCAAGGATGGAAGTTCGTATTTGTTTCGGTCATGTGTTTTATGACTTTTAATGGATATCTTATGAGTTGGAGTGTGTTTAACGCCACTTTTGCCGAGGATACAGCCATAGGGGGAAGTCTTGCGACAATAAGTAAAGACAATATTTAAGTTAATAAACACAAGCTAGAGTACATGTTAATCAGTCTTACCGTTGTTAGCTTACGACAAACGTACCACAGTTTTTGGCCTTCCGTACAATAGGTAGCAATACCATGCCAAGGCATCTTTACCATGAGGTAAACGGCCAACCTGGCTCAGACTAATGTGAATAGTTGTCACTGCTAGGTCAATGAAAGGAGCTGGTGAACGGTTTGCTCAATGAGTTAATGGTCAAAAAGGTATATGTATTAAAGATCGCTAACCACACAATTATCCGTAAGTCGAAAGTAAAAAGCATGACTCTTGGTCCTTTTGGAACAGTTTAAGGACCATTCAGATCGAAAAGAGCCGATTGCTAGCAAGGCCGCGACCTAAATATGGCGGACATACAGGAAAGGAAGACCGCTTAATCCTGTTATGGTCTCTCCGCCTCTCACACGCCTCCCCAGGCGTTGAATCTCGACCAGTTGAATTGAGCCGAGATTTAATTACTGTACCCTGCAGGGACGACGCGTGGGGAGGCGTATGAGAGGCTTTGGCAGACAGATAAGCGAGCTTAAAACTCCATTCCCATAGCCACAATCGGTCATTGGGGATCGCCCCAACTCAGCTAAATAGAATGACACGCCTCCTCCTGGAATACAGAAAAGATTGTGATTATACGAGTGCGATTGAAATAAAAGTCATGTCATTCAGTTAAATTGATTGCAGTCAGCGAGAATCCCCGCATATGGGAATGGGATCAAAGATTGTAACAGGGTTGTAGTGAGTGTCAGGTAAGGAGTTGATTAGCAGGACAAAAACACCGTTTTCGTTGGAAAATCTTACGGTTTTCACTTTAAATCAACAAAGTGACCTTTACTTCAGCTGTGTGTAGGCTAAAACGCGTTTTTTTTCCTGATAGTATCAGCATGTGAAATTGTTTGTGACGATATGAGGAGATGATTCTAAATGGGACCTTCAATTAATAATATGATTATACGTGCAAAGATAATGTCCCCATTAATCGAGTGGAGTTGAACTCTAATGACGCCGTGATACTTGGCGTGATATGCTAATCATACACACGTGATTTTAGTTGTACTTTTAAGGACATTAAAATGTCCTCCTAGTGCGTTTTCAGCCCCATACCATCGTTCAACCATTTCTTGAAATGTGAAAAACACACATTGAGAGATACCTGAACATTAAACAACACTTTTTGGGGCAAAATTGAACACACGGTGCGTCAGCGCGTACGCCTGCAAGCGACGTCGTACTTTGCATAGCTACTGTGTAAAAGAAAATCCCATATCTACTATGTATCAAGGATGGAAGTTCGTATTTGTTTCGGTCATGTGTTTTATGACTTGTAATGGATATCTTATGAGTTGGAGTGTGTTTAACGCCGCTTTTGCTGAGGATTCTGTTTTAGGTGGAAGTCTTGCGACAATAGGTAAAGACAATATTAATATTAAAATTAATGAACACAAGCTAGAGTACATGTAAATGCACCTCACCGTTGTTAGCTTATGGCCTGCTTACCTCAGTTTTCGGCCTTCCGTGCATTAAGTACCAATACCATGCCTAGGTATACTTACCATGAGGTAAACGGCCAACCTGGTCTCAGGCTAATTAGAATAGTTGTCACCGCTAGGTCAACCAAAGAAACTGGTGAACGTTTTGCTCAGTGAGTTAATGGTCAAAAAGGCGCATAGTAAATATTTTTGTCTACGAGACATTATAGTTAAACTTTGATACCCTGTACATGTATGTATTTGGATTTTTTAATACGATGAGCAGTGCATGAAAAGAAGCGGTGGAATAGACAAACACATTATTTTTAACAAATCGTCAATCTTTTTTTTCTTCATGATTCCAGGTCTCATTCAAAGCATGCTGTTCATCTCTGCTGCTTTTGGATGCTTGGTTGCCAAAAATATTTCAGTGATCCAACCAGAAATTAGAGTCATAACGTTTTTGTCCGTATTAGTCCTCGGATTAGTTCTGTCATCCATGGCGCCAACTGCGACATTTCTTATATTTACACACGGCATCATGACTGGATTTTCCATTACTATCATTAGACTGGACTACACCTTCAGGATAGCGGAATGGTTTCCTTGGGATCACAGATACCATGTTTTGGCCACAAGTTTTAGCCGACTTGTTATGGCTGCTGGCAAGTAATTCCATTTTATTTGCCGTTTATAAATTTTGCTTAAATGTTTTAATAAATAACACATTTGTAATACCATATCAAAGTTACAAAACATACCTGTCAACATCGCTAATACATAGTGAAACATCTTTATCTAAAGACAAAACATATTCAGTCACGGTAGCATTTTGCGGTTATGATAAGTTGTGGTTGTGAAAATTTCTCCACTATAACAGTATTTTAATCTCACACAAGGTGTTTCTAAATTTACGTACTTTGTCCCATGAGGCGTATAAATAAACCTTTAAAAGAATAGCCTTTAAATTCAACATAAGAGGCTTTAGCGATATAAACGACATCCCAATTTTAATAGGCACAGTCCTCTATGCTAACCTTATTGAATGGCTGTTCCGGACGCTAGGCTGGAGATATGGCTACCTTGTACTCGCCGGTATTTTTCTTGTTTCTGGTAAGTTTGCTACAACAAAGAAAACACGGTCACATGTTTGTCCATTTCAATTAAAAGAATACGAAAACTACCTGTATTTTAGCAATGCTATATAGTAGGCCTACTGACATATTTGGTCTCTAGGCAAAATATTTTTCTTTATGAAACAAATATTTGATTTTTTTCTCCGTCGATTTTAATATTGTATACCAAGTATTACGATCGTCTAACTTATGTTGCATTTAGATTTATTAATAAAAAAATTTTGCAATTTTAAAATGACACGTATTTTCAAGTGTTATTACCCCTTGGGTGGTTCCAAAGCCCTGGTACTAAGGCAGAACCAGAACACCAAGAAGCAGACGAGAAAGTTTTTGGAAGTGGTCAGCAAGTTTGCATACTGTCAATGTGGTTTCTATGTAATGTTGCAAACGGAATCGGACATAGCAACTCAACTGGAATTTTGGTAAAGATGCTTAAAACTTTAAACAGTAATTATAAACAATTAGTGGGCTAAACTTCTTTTGTCAAACATAGTATCCCCCTTTTATTTTGGTATTAACGAATTACTTCTATAGAAACTTTCAAACACAAAATAAATAGTATTAAAGGTATACTATTCAAAATAATTTTATTGGAGTGAATAGTTACACTGTATATATATATTTCGTATATAATTTCAATGCTTGCGTGTTTTCCGTTTGCTCTATTTTTGTTGCAACGTGCATTTGAACATCAAATGAAAAATAAATAAGAAGGTGACTGAACTTGTTTTGTTGCAATATATTGGTTTTACAAAATGTGTACGTATCTGTATATATGTTCAATTAAGATAACAATTATGTTTGATTTTTACACAGATGAAGCACTTAGCTGATATGGGTTTACCGTCCTATATCGCAGTTCGATTCATGACGACAGAGGCAGTTTGCAATTTCTTCAGTCGTTTAGCTACAACCCTAGTTGGGGACCGTGTGAAGGGACATATATTGAAGATACACGCAGTTTTGGCGTTAATCTTAGCGGCAAACATGCTCTTGGGATATGCTGCCACGTCACCTACATCATTTATACCGTATAGTATAGGTACAGTGGAATTGATTTCATAGTGGATGTGTTTGAACTTGAAATAATGATTAATTTAATGTGATAAAATGTGAATAGCTTGCCTTCCTAAGAAAGGAAAAAAGTAATACTGACAAAATTGACATTACAGGCCGTCTAAATTTGGTATGCCTCAGTCAGAATTGGGGATGGAAATTCAAATTGATAGAAGAAGGATTTTTTCTGTCCTTTCCCTCCTCTCCACACATCTCTCTGATTCATATAGTGGCTTCTCCAGTTCAACGCTAATACAACGTTTTCGTTTTAATAACAGTTCTAGGTTTCGGTCAGGGTCCAATATTTTCTGCTGTTTATGCCTCATGTTCAGAAGTCATGTCTGGACAACACGTGCAAAATCTATATACACTCTTTCTTGGTGGAACAAGCACAGGAATGGCGGTAGCACCGTATCTCTCAGGTATAAAATTAAACATAAGAAGCAGTTATCTTAAATTTTATTTCTATTTCTTGTGAAAAAAACTGTCAGGATAAGTTAACTGTTCGATTAGGGTAATCATTTATAAAAAGAAGAGATGTAAAATACAGGAATTAAACAACAGAGCAACTCTGTGCTTTTCAGTGCTCATTATTTCTTATCACATTACGTATTATGATAATGCTTTGCATCAGAATGCATGTCAAATCGTTGATGTAGGTTATTAGAAAGATCCACATTTTTATCATTTCAGGTGCTATATACGACTGGCAGAACTCCTACTCATTGGTATTTGTGATATTAGCAGTTGGGTATTTAATATGTGGCCTCGCCATGTTCGCTATTGTAATTATAAATAAATTTCCGAAGAAGACAAAATATTTTAAGATAATTCCTTAGCGGAAGTGCAAGACAGTATAGGGTACTGTAGTGTCATTTTTTCGTTTGAAATTATATATCCATATGTACTGTCTACTGCAGCAACAGTAAAATATTTGATTCGAACTTTTTTAAGGACAGCATGTCAAAGACACGTTTAGGGCACGTAAGAAGTGCTGTGTGGTGTACATGTATATACTTTTAATGGAATGCAAAGTGGTCGAGGCAAAGGTGCTGAAGATCATAAGCGTCATATACTTTATTATACTTTCTCATATACATATATGTTAAATCTTCAACAAATATCATGGAACGCAAATAAATAAATTAATTATCACATGTTACTACAGATAAGTCTTAGACTGTATAGGTAAAATTAAATTCAGATTAAATGAAATCCTCAATATCATTGTTTTTTCTTGCTTCGTCTAAGACAAGAAACCAGGAGACAGAGGTAGAAAGAGAGAAGGAGATTGGGAGCGATCGACAGAGTACGGAGCAGACGTGGTTTCGGAGAGTTAGGAGTTGGAGACTTCACTTACAATATGCAAATACTGAGCGTCAACGAATAAGTCGTTTAACTGGTCATTATGTGGACTTCGGTTTTTTTTACGTAAATCTGACACCAACCGTGAAATGTTTAGATAGCGTTATCCGTTAAAGGGATAATAACTCTTCGTATGAAATCTGTTTTTCACAATAAAAACATTGTGAATGACTCATAAAAATATAATATATTCTGTTTTCCCACAAAAACGGCTGTTATAGCTATTAATCTGATATCTGAGCTTGTCTTTTGACCACGTGACCTCCATTGATGGCTATACTCTGTTAAAATCTCTTAAGAGATTTTAACAAAAAACCAAACTTTTTAGAAAAAAACCAGGGACTAACTTTGAATGTAAAAATGGATTCATTAACCATTGGTAAGTATGGGAAAATTGTTGTTTACTCCAGGAAAATTCATTTTTTGGCCGAATCGAAGAGTTATTATCACTTTAAGTAAGTCGAAAACGCAATGTCCCTATTTCGAGCCCACGTTTGAATTAAGCGTACAAAAAAGTGACATTCATTCCATATGTATAAAAAGGTTCATGACAACGTAACAGGCAATGGTAGCCTACGCATTCCCCGATTCCCGATTTAATACTCTTTATATTTTGAGGGGAAGAAATAGAAAAAAGATAAACTTCCGTGAAGTTCGTATGTTTTAATTATTGAAGCTTTTCTAATCTGCTAGTTTTATGCAGCCACCTAAAATGATCAGTGTAACAATACAAAATTATTTAAAGGACCAAAAATAAAACGAGTGAGCACGCGTCAGTGTATGTCAGAAAAGCTTTATCAAAGGTTTAACAGAAAATTGATGCAAAGTAATCTATCCTTTTTTATTTTCTTCGTTTCCAGGCCTACCCAGCAAACACATACCGTTATTATAACGTTACAAAGTTACCATAACGTTAAATTTACCAAAAAAAAAAAAAAAAAAAAAAAAAAAAAAAAAAAAAAAAAAAACGTTATGGTCACGTTATGGTAACGTTATAAAACGTTCTGTGTTTGCCGGGTAATTCTAATGATATATTTAAAACAAGACTTGCACTGTGCATCTTATTTTATTTGATAAAACAGAACCAATGCTGAAATAGTTTTTAATAAAACGCAAAAATAAACAAATTAAAGCAGGAATTTGAAACATCAAGTATTTCATTGTTATTTTAGTGTAAGAAATAATTTCGGTAGAATTTGCAAAATAAAAGACTGTACAACTAATGTAAATCTAGAAGGGTCGTTTACGACTCCAGCTTTATTTTAGGATATTTATAATAACTTTGCCCTATACCAAAGCTGCGAACATATCATAATGATAGAAATGTAAACATGTGACAAATTCATGAAATTTCATGAAAAAAATAATGTATAATAGAAAAAAACACGCTGACAAATATGCGCCTGGGGCCTAAACGACCCCACCAGGAACGGAAGTCGAATGAATAGGGTTATGGCTTGTCACTCTATATAAAATGGTAGTAATCCATAAGCAGAAGGTCTTATAGCTGAATTTTTTGTCACAAACCATGCTTTTGTCTTTCGACGCCAAGTTTGAATTGCCGCTGCAAAACAAAGAAGGTATCATCTCGCAACGCAATTTGCATTTTAATTTAAATTTTGAATTTTTTCAGTGTCTTAATTTTACAGAGTTGATTACCAGAATTTTTGTGACAGCATATTTTTAATACCTGGGCAGCAGTTCATAATTGAGTATTGCAAAAACTAAATGACAGAATGACAGAAGATAAAATTGCGTTGGTACTAAAACTGATTTTCTCTTGAAAGTGATCATTTTTGTTGTTTTAATTTTCCTATGTAAGTCAAAACAGCTGAAACTTTACTGGTACGTGCCACACACTGATATGGAGACACTTTCTAGCTTAAACGATTAAATGTAATCAATAAAGTTGGTTACTGATAACCAACATTATGCAGAAGGTTCTACTGGCATTTTGATAAAATTCTCAGGATAGGTCCCAAATGGGCAAGACTTTAGTGGTATTTTCGTAATTAATTTATTTATTTACCAGCTGATTGATAATGAGAATTGGGCCAACTGATTCATTAATAATAGACATTTAACTAATTAATTAATGCATAACTAATAATAATTAAGGTAATTAATTTATTTCATAATTAATGATAATGAGAAATGAACTGTATGGTAGAAGTATGTCCACTCCAAGTGCATTTAAAGTTAAATATGAAGAATCCCAATAAATTTGGAAATGCACCAAGGAAAACTTTCATTATAAAAGTTTCAAGAGTCACTAAACTTCCAATTTTTTTCTCAACAAATACCTACAATAATCAATATACATTTCATTCATTTCATTTTTGTCCAAAGCAGTATGATGGGATACACTTTGACTTCATTCATCTGACAATAATATAAGACTGCATCCTAATTAAGCAAAATATCTGTATTTTTATCATGTTATACTCTTAATGTGATTATTTCTTCCTGAATGTGAATAAATCCCAGCCCTTAATAACAATTGAGAATATTTTACATTTTTTCATTTAAGAAATATATTCCATCATACATAATCACTTCTTAAGAAAAATTTGTGAAGCTAAAATGGTAGTCAATAATTTATCTCATACAGATGAATCTAAATTATTTTCACAATGTAAATGCACACCTGAAAAGTTATAAAAATCCCCCAAATTCTCTGAGGAAAATACCAGACAGTTAACATTAAAAACATGCCATAGGAGTACATTGTTACGACATATTTTCAATGAAAATCTGAATACCAGTAGGTTAAATTTCCAACCAAAAATTTAAAGAAAAGAGCAGTCTAAAGGTCTTTTATGGCTGATAGAGTGATCTATTCAGTTTATCCCTTGGCATGTCGAATTTATTTGAGTCGTATTAGAAAATAGTAGAAGTGGTTTACGTGTGTTACTGGGAATCCACGCGCCACCGATGCTCGGTTCGTACCTTTAAGCACATTAAAAATCATTTCAGTTCATACAAAAAGGTGTCAACATGCTTTCATGTATCTATAACAGGTTTTTTCACATGGGGATGCCAATGAACTGAATGTTCAATCTAGCAAATGAACATCTTGACTATAATGGGCTAAGATGATGCTTATGACAAATAAGCCTTTAATAATAATGGGATCATTAATTTTGGGTATGGTTTCTTACACACATATTGATAACTCAAAATTTAAACTGTATTGTCTTCAAATATTTACAGTGTATATGTTTTTCATTTTTGACCATGTATAATTAAATTGGTCAATATTGGTCAATCAAGCATTCCTTTCATTTCAAGAACAGATTTAAACTTTGGTACCGTCCATGTCAGTAATAAGGGACCGTAATAATTCCAGCGTCCAACTGGCATACTGACTTGCTTTTTCTGGGGTGAACCTCTTCCCATTGTATGTCAAGTTGTACCGCAGTCTGCCTTGGTAGGTGTGAACATAATGCAAAACTGTTTGTCCTTCTTGGAGGTTTACTGCTCTAGCGATATCTGTCACCTGCACATGTTTCCCTCCTCCTAAAACCAAAGAAATATTTTATCTTTGATTGCAAATTGGTATATATATATATATGTATATTTTTTTCCCTTTCTTTTTGACTAGTCACAAGATTGCAGGGTATGTTATATTATTTAGTTTAAATAACTGATGGTAGTTTTCTGACTCTATAACCAGGACAAAAGCTAACTTCCTTTTCATTTTACCAGGAGGAGGCATGTTGATCAGTAAAACTGATTGTGGAGATTCAATGGGAATTAGCCCTAATTCATAACAATATGGAAGCCAGTGATGTGTACTAAAAAATTAAAACCTGTCTGATATTAACAAACATCTATTAAACCCAATACAATACACAGCACCCATCTTACCTGACAAAATTCCAGAACAGTCACCCAGGTTTGAAATGCCAAAGCACCTTTGCTGTACAGCTAGACAAAATAACAGAAATTGATCAAAGTTACCTAAAAATCATTTGGATAAATTAATTCACAAACTATCTGACTGAAATTTCAAAACACACATCCACAGAATTTACTTTGCCAAAAAATATAAACAAACATTCCATTTCAAAAATGTGATGATCTGAGGCAAAGACTGTGTTAAGGTCTTTCCTTTGCTAATTACATGTACCACAAATTTGAATTTAGCTGTACAATTTTTTTGAATACTCAGAAGTCTGTTCACAAACCTTTGTTAATTAACATGCATCTACACAACAATAAATCAAATATTTAAACCCTGACTACTTATTTATTTTTTTATTTATCGTTAGTTAAAATAACGCAGGCAAGCACATAATGCTGCGGCGATTTGCCGCCTGCTTTTGAATTCATTTATTTTGTATATTTGTTTATCTTTATTATAGAAATAAAACTGTTTAAAATAAAAAAAAAAAATGACTACACCATGTTTATATTTTAACCCTAGACCCTTAATTAATTTATACATGCTAAATGTGTCCAAGTTTTAATAAACTGGTTTTGGGCTAGAAATTTGGCAAAAATCAAATTTCTGTTAATTTTTTCCCAATATACTGCACAGTTAAGATATAAAATCTGAGCATCTGTGTTGTAGAAAATGTACTTACATTTTTCCAGGGTGGTTTTCAGAGTAGCATCAGTCTTCATCCTTGACACAGTATAATTTGTTACACGTAGTTGCTTAAGCATTTCACCCTTATCAAAGGCTGTGTGTAGCTGACAACTTGTACGCCGAGCAGCATCCCAGAGATCCTCAGGACCGTCCTTGGTGGGGGACAAGGTCACAGGCATAATGGCCAATGAAAATAACATACCCAGTGCATTCTTCCCTTCATCTGTCTCACAGAAACGACGCATATTGACAGTGTGCTCTACCATCACTGTACTCTCCTGCAAAATTTTGTTCAATTCGTTTTCAAAATAAATACGTATTCAGAAAAACACTCAAAGCCTTCCAAGCCAGGATTTTCCCACCAAAAACTCATTTTAACAAATTTTCCCAGGGTAAACAGCATTTTCCCCCCTAGCCTTAACAACATTTAATTTTCCTTTCTGTCTCACCCCATAGCTCTGTAACAATTTTAGAAAAGGCCAAACATCAAAACCTGTGATTAAGTGCAAGTTTAAATTTCCAGATTCTCCATTTTTTCATTCCAATGATTCCACTTCCTGATATTGTGAGACTCTGGTGGCATGACCTGCATTGTTTTCAAACTGTGTCAATGAAGGTGGCTGACTACCAAGTATGGAAAGGGGAAAGGCAATGTTTTATTATTTTTTTGTGATATTGATCAATGCCGTTTTTCTCTGTCAGTTTTTGTTTAATTAATTGTTCACAAATCCTGGCTTGGATCACTGGAACGGCTGATGGGACAAACTGAAATATAGCACAAAATTTATATTGCAAAGAGAAAAACAATTACATACTTTTTATGATTATAAGTGAAGGGGTAAATGTAGATTTTTTTCTATAATTCAGTTCTAGGCATTTAGTGTAAAAAGAAATAAATCAAATGCTTTACAGCTTTCACTCTGAACTGTCCACTTCTGTTTCATTTAAGTAAAAACAATCACTTTTATATCTAACCCTAACATTGCCCTGGGGTTTGTCCCTGCCGTATATCATCCAGGCTGTGGCAGTGCTTGCAGCTGCAGTGAATGCTCCATGGATTGTTGTCAGCTGAGCTTTGCATCTTTTTCTCAACTGTGTGGTTTCCACCTCAGATAGGCCGTCTGTATAGACGTTGAAGGTTTGTAATGGAAGTGCATCAATCAGTGGGTAATGGAGAGCAAGGATATTAGGTTTGATAAACATCATATCCCAAACAGTCTTTCCAATTGCTAAATAATCGAACCAACCAAAAACCATGTCATTTTTTGGCATTAGATCAACCAGAGATGGGTACACTTTGGTGGCAGGAGTTTTGTCTGGTTGCCTTCCATCCATGATTTCATTCAAAATTTTCAGAAATTGCTTACAAATAGTCATGTTAGTAAATCCGTCAGTCAGTATGTGGTCAATACCAAAAGTCACCGCACATTTGTATAAGCTTCTCCCCCTACTGATTTCTCTTGGAGCAGGCTCTTTGCAATCTGTTGGAAGGAAGCACATCTTCCAAAGAGGACCTGTTTCAAGGTTGTATGTCTCCTTTAACATTTCATCTTGAGCTTTCCTCCAGTCTGTCTCACTGCTGATTTTGAAGGGAACTGAGCATGCTGTACTGTCCATTACCTCAAAATAATATCTGCCATCTTCCCCACTTATGACATGCAGGCGCAACAAGGGCATGGTGTCTTGTAGCAGTGCTGCCGCCTGGTGAACAAGGTCAACTGTCACAGGTGAATTTGACTCTAGGTGCCACGTGTATGCCAATGCGGTGGACATACCAGAGATGCTACATCTGGCAAGCAAATATTCTATGCAACCAAGTGGGCGCTTAGCAAATGGCTTAGAACCTATGGATGCCATGATGGGTGGTCAATGAATTGAGTGATGTGATCTGAAAAAAAATACTACAATATAGCAGTTTCTGTTGATACATGTAGTTATGAACAGATAATTTTTAATTTAGTTAACAATTATATATCTTCTGTACACAGTAGAGAACAATGGCTGGGTAAAGCCAGTAATAAGGTGCTCTCATTAAATTGTAGCCAAGGGCTGTCTCATTCCAAGAGCACAGGTAGGCAATTATCTTGTGAACATGTGTGACCTGTCCACTTACATACACTGTTCATAGTCATTCACTCATCACTCCTCATAGGCGCTAGACAAGACTTTAATTTGTATCTGAGGTAAATCTGACTCTATTTCTTTCATTCTGTTTATATGTTTATATCACATGTGACATTATTGGTTAGCTCTTCATTCTATACTCAGTATAATAATCTTCTGTTTAATCTGTTTGTACAAGAAAACTATTTATAACTTCAGTCGTCATTGATTCAGGTGAATAAAATTGGAAAATCAAATAGTGTCTATCTTATTTACATGGGACATTATATAACAAATCTAATCACATTTCATTAAGCAAAATGCTGAAACTGTGACCAATTTGTTTACTGAACATTTAACAAATTTTATGGAGCCTTCCCTGAAAATTTTCTGTTCTAACTTACTGCACATCCCTATAAGTCCCCACACTGATACTCCCCTGCAGTATCGATGTGGGGAAGCAATGTTGTGGGGGAGTATCGGTGTGGGGGAGTTACAGTGCACCTACATCGGTAATTTTACAGATGTATTGATGTGGGGATCTATTGGTGTGGGGTTGTATCGATGGGCATAATACAAAAATTTACTACGGAGGATTATTGGTGCGGGGGAGTACGTGGTGCAGGGGAGTAACGGTGTGGGGAGTATCGGTGTGAGGACTTATAGGGATGTGCAGTAAGTTAGAACAGAAAATTTTCAGGGAAGTATTGGTGCGGGGGAGTAACGGTGTGGGGATATACTGAATAAATACATTATAGTTTTAACTTGCTTTAGCCAAGTTTCTTTTGACTGGGTCAAGAAAGGGTTTGTTATCATAAGCCTCCTTATACAGTAGTAGAAATTATAGGTCCTTAACATTTCATGGACTTAAATGAAACATATGCACATATATGCACTACGTGTACCTTCAAGGTCACTGCAGCTACTGTTCAAAGGGAATGAAAATATGTTTGAATTAAAAATGATTACATACTTATATGTAAGAGTTTGTATGTACACATGCATGCTTGTATAAAAATATTTCTACATATTGTATATTGTTTGCCTGCTGTGTGTCTTTGTATATTAGTGTAAACTTACCTGGTTGAAGATGACCGATATTTTAAGGGTTGGATGGCATTGAAATCATAAGTAACTCTTATCAAGGGGCTTTCAACATTACTTCATTCGAACAGTGTGCTTATCAAACTAGGTCAAATAACCTAGGTCAAATAAAAAAGCCAGACAAGTACTGTAGTAATGATCAATGTACTGTACAACAAAAGTAACTGAAGTTATTTAACCCTCACAGTGCAGCTTACGATGACCTGCCCTTTCAAAAACAATTCTACACAACAGCTGATAAGTGCAATCAGACATTCTAGGCATAATGTACTGTAAGATCAAGGCTTATTATACAACAAATGATTTTCCCCAATCACCAATGCATTGTGTCTCATTTGCAAAATTTGTTTTCAGTGAAGTCCTTCTAAACTCCCATTAGAACTGCATGATAATCCAATCAAGCTGATTTCCCATTTGAACAGTATATGTCTATCCTAATAATAATTCTTGTGGGTTACAAAATAATAAATATCACAGACTTCTTGTGGCAGTACACACAGTAGGTTTTTGTCAATTTTCATGCAATATAATATATAATATAAACAGCAAAACAAAATTTTCCAGGCCTAATCGTGTTATTACTCAACATTATTCAGTTGTAAATAACATAATATCTTTTATTAGAGGGATAATAATTTAAAGTGACTGTCTGGAGGAGACATAAACATTCAGTTTTCCACTCAGCTTGTCTTCCTTCTCAATATAATCCCGCTCTTTCCAATTTATCACACAACAATCTACTGTTGCCAACATTGCTATACAGGCCCGTAGCCAGGGGGGGGGTTCGGGGGGTTCGAAAGAACAGCCCCTTTTGCTGGGAAAAGGTCCACTCTGGGTAAAATTTGATCTAGGTACATGAAGTTTTTATGAGAAAAGGTCCACTTTTTCAAAAAAAGAACCCCCCTTTTGAAATTTCTGGCTACGGGCCTGCTATATATACACACATGAAGAAAACAAGTGGTGCTATAATACAAATATATCTTACTGAGAAATATTATGAAAAAGAGATGAGAATTCTGCCCAGTTTAATGAATATATATATATAAATCCATTACAAATAAATAAGGTTTGTGTGATGTGCATTTAACATCCTTACCTTCCAACCAGAAAGTCATGTTATTGCTTCAAAGGAGAAGGTTTGAATCCCATAACAGATATATACATTTAGTTGTTTTATTTCAAAATTTCACTTCATTGCAATATTCCCGTCTTTTGTGGAGTAATTGTCAGGCAGTGTTCTCTAATGGATTTGACTGCTGGCCTTCATAAAGTCGACATTGGCAGATTGTAGTGTTCACAAATATAACGTGTAGTGTTCACAAATATAATTCCCAGACATGTAAATTAATTTGATTAGAGTCGATTGCTTGTGCACTCGACTCGTTTTATGGCCTTACCTGAAGTCATGTAATTTAAGTGGACGTGTGCAATTTGCATAATTAAAATTAGTATGTACCGCCAAATACTGCAGCACAGAATCCACCTAAAGATAAGAAATAAATATAAAAGACGTATAGAATTAATATCAGGACAGACTGAAGAAGACTCGAAGGTGACCGCTCGACGGAGCTATGGGAGACGGCTTAAAAGTTGGAGGCTTCACGTATAGAACATGTAGTTAGAGATCGTCAACCAATAAACCATTAAACTGGTCATTATGTGGACTTGGGTTTTCTTTGCGCTACTTCACGTAAATCTGACACGAACCGTGGAATTTTGAATTGCGTTATCCACTGAGTAAGTTTAAAACGTAATGTCCTATTTCGAGCCCACGCTTGAATTAAGCGTTCTAAATTATATAAGTTTAGGACATTCGTCTCATATGTATATGTAAAGGTACATAACATAAAATATGTTATGTACCTTGACATATACATATGATGAATGTCCTAAACTTATATAATTTTGAACGCTTAATTCAAGCGTGGGCTCGAAATAGGACATTACGTTTTAAACTTACTCAGTGGATAACGCGATCCAAAATTCCACGGTTCGTGTCAGCTTTACGTATGGTCGCGCAAAGAAAACCCAAGTCCACATAATGACCAGTTTAATGGTTTATTGGTTGACGATCTCTAACTACATGTTCTATACGTGAAGCCTCCAACTTTTAAGCCGTCTCCCATAGCTCCGTCGAGCGGTCACCTTCGAGTCTTCTTCAGTCTGTCCTGATATTAATTCTATACGTCTTTTATACTTATTTCTTATCTTTAGGTGGATTCTGTGCTGCAGTATTTGGCGGTACATACTAATTTTAATTATGCAAATTGCACACGTCCACTTAAATTACATGACTTCAGGTAAGGCCATAAAACGAGTCGAGTGCACAAGCAATCGACTCTAATCAAATTAATTTACATGTCTGGGAATTATATTTGTGAACACTACACGTTATATTTGTGAACACTACACGATGATGGCTATATATGTGTATAGATATGACTTGTCTGTACATAAAAAGATCATATGTGGCATAATTTGTGGAAGTGATTGAATTTTGTAAGAAAGTAGTGTAAATAGAATTACATTGCTAAAGTTAAACATGTTAATTTTAAAAAATGCCAAACTGTGGAGGTGAGCCTTTATTATAGTGTCCTTTAAAAATCAAATGGTGAAACTGTATGATGGACCAGTTAAAAATAGCATTTATAAAAGTGAGTGTATATAAATAAACTTAATGTAGATGTAAGAGGAGGGTCATAGAACATTCATATTTCTATTACTCTATTTCCTCCGTCAAATGAAGCGAGCCAAGCTCAGCCCTGCTGCCCTTATTCAAGTTTACCAAAGTATTGTGCGCTCAATTCTAGAATATGCCTGCCCTGTTAGAGACTGTCCAAAGTCATGCTTTGAAGATTATTTTCCCTGATCTACACTATGATGAAGCCCTGAACCTGGCAAATATGTGCACTTTAGATAAACAAAGGGAAGATCTGTACAAAACTTTCTTTCACAAAATAACTGAACCCTCTGACAAACTGAATCACATTTAATTGAGCAATCCAATTGTCTTTTAAGATCAAACAATAGATACAAAGTACCAAAATTTAAAACTGATAGATTCAGATGCTCTTCAATCCATTTGCACTTTTAAATTTCCAATAGTATAATGTTGTCTATTATCCTAAGTACAGTAATTTTAGAGTAGCAGTCTTTTAACTCAGTTTCATTCAAATATATAACATTTTATTATCATTATAATGTTCTTAACATACTATGTACAACTTCAACCCACTGGGTTGCAATCTTAATAAATTATTATTATTATATAATCTTATCCTTTGTTTTCATAACTATAGCTTTTATTCAACTATAAATAATTTCACTCTCCTGCTACTAGAAAATTCCTTGATGCTAAATGAGTTTTGCTGTTTGTGCAATTTCTTATTGCTATGATAAGAAAGAATTGTTATTCAATTAAATAGCCCAAGATGCAAATCTATATACCTACCACGTAGCTGGATGAGATATGCAATAGGTGGCAAAGAGGCCACAATACTGATTAAGCCAAAAAATTATCTGAAAAACTCACTGCAGATTGAAACCTGTTCACTATTTGACGTATGAAAATTATATACATGTACATGTACTAATGCAAATTTTCTTGGCCTAATCATTATGAAAATGTAACTATACTCAGCATTATTCAATTGAATCAGCTAAATTACATCATTTCTTTTATTAAAAAGATAATAAAAGCGACTGTCACAATTAGTTGACATAAACATTCAATTCTCCACCCAGCTTGTCTGCCTTCTCAATATAATTCTGTTCTTTTCAATTTATCACACAACAATCTACTGTTGCCCACATTGCTATGTACACACGAGGAAAACAAAACCTTATAAGAAATAATTTCATGACTATATGAAATGTACATGTTCATGCAAAAACAATCATCATGCAATGTTGACTTATGAAGGCCAGCAACCAAATCCATTAGATTGCTCCGTGAAACTGGGGGAATTGCAATGAAGTGAACAATTTTTATACATAATTATCATTTTAAAATAAAACATTATTAAATGTATGGGTACATATCTCATATGGGATGAAAACCTAAGAATCCTCTTTGTAAGAACTACGTGACTTTCTGGTTGAGAGGATGTTAGAGGGCATTCCCAGAGTTTTAGATTAATCTTAATAGATCGACCTAACTCCCTGTCAGCCGACCGCGCACGGAAGTTAATTACCCCCATGAAGCTTGTAGTAGGCAGGACGGACATTTCAGCCGGATCATCTGACAGTTATCTAGTGAGACTCCCCACGGGGAAAGATCGATCTAAAATCTATGGGAATGCGCCCTTAGTGACCACGTACACGTCACACAAACCTAATTTGTAACACACTTTTATTCATTAAACTGCAAGAATTCTCACTTCTCTTTCATCATATTTCTCAGTGAGATAATTTGTATTATTGCATTACTTCTTCCAATGGCATTATTCATTGTGGGTATTCACAATTATTGAGAATGAGTTTGGTCACAATAGCTAATGCGCACTAACTCTTCATAATGGAGGAATGAGAAACAACGCATGGCTTTTTATACTAACAGTAGATAGAAAGTCTGTAATAACTCCAATTTTTGCTGCACTTTTGTTTACATTTCATTTGAAAAACAGCTCAACTTGCTAATATGCCCATAATATTTGGTGATGATCTTGTGCAAAAGATGTACAAAGTCATCATTCATGTAGGTACCATGGTACCTCCTCACAGTGGCACTTAAGATGAGAACGATACAGTTAATGATTACATACTGTGAAATGTGTTTATTAAGCAATATCCAGACTCCAGGAAATATATTAATTTTTGCAGAAAATAAGTAAGGTAATTTAGAACATGACAAACATTATTATATTGATTTGACTTGGGTATCCATTATATAAAACTGGACATGTGCAGTACTGAAAGGACCTTCGTAAAACCTAAGAATGTCTAAAAATACTCTAGCTATCTCATTACCTGTTCACTGACTGGCTTAATTTTTGTTTCTGACTTCTACAAAGAGTCCTGGCTACTTCCCAACAAATTACTTTGGGTGTGCACGACATCACGTGCACCACGTGCACCACGTGCTACATGTGTTCAATTTAATGCTAGCATGTGGTCCAAAAAATCTCTCCATCTGATAATTCTTTATTGGATGTTGCATTAAGTAAGGATCCTGATACCTCTTCAACATTATCTGAAAATATCAATTCATTTCAATCATTTAAATAAAATTGAATAAAACTTTTCTACAGATACCAAACAGCAAAAACATTCCAATTATATTTAGAAAAAAAGAAGAAAGAAAGGAAAAAAATAATAAAAAATAATCCTTTAATGCCAACTATCTAAAGTAACCCCTTTTTTTCCTAACAAAGCTATTGAAGTTCAAGTAAAACAAAAATTTTGTTAAACACTAATGGGATGTACCATGTCAAAATACATGCAAAAAAAGTATGAAAACTCTAAATAATTAAATAATTATCAAATTTACCAAGATCAAAGACAATAATTACACTATCGACTAATTGAACCTGTACACCATATATAATGGAATGTTAAACTATACTGACAGTCAATGAAAACACATCATTTATTTATCAAGTAATATTTTAAGTTCCTTTGGCACATTAAGAAAATAATAGTTTTTCGTGTGAAATGTGTGAAATATGAAATAGTGATCACCCCACTCTCTTATGACCAGACAAGTGCATTTGTACTTGTTTAAATGGTTGGAATCGATTCTCCGTAAAAAAGTACAAGAAAGTTTTCTGATGAGTTTTCATTGACTAGCTATCAGTATATGTGCATAATAAACTAAACCACAGTACAGTATATAGCTTTCAGGAAAATGTCACTTCCTGAAGGCTTAAAATTAAGCTGATAAAAGTACCAGTCATTTCAGTCAAGCAGATATTGACTTCATTACTGTTAAGCAAGTTAATTTTGCAGTAATATGCATCACAATGGGCCATTATTTTGCAAAAACAAAACAAAAATAACTTTTAAAAATATAAACATAAATTAATAAAAAATAACAAAAACCATCCAAATATGATTACAATATCATCATGCGAGCAGTTAAACCCTTTTCATAAATATCTTTTATCATATAACATTATTAAATCATTAATAGATAATGATATAGTACAGGTATTTTTGACAGTATACAATACTAGCCTGCATTCTGCAAGGAGGGCAAGTGAATAATAACTTATTTAAATTGTCATTACCACATACCTTGGGGACCTTTCCCACATATATTTGGATCAATCTATCTCCCTGGGGAGTCTCACTAAATTGCTGTCAAACTAACCAGCTTAAACGTCTGTCACACCTAGTAAAACTGTTAGGGGTAATTATCTTTATCCCTAGCTGATTCGGTAGGCACTTAAGCCTCTTGAGCTGATAGCAATTTAGCGTGAACCCCCAGGGAGTTAGGTCGATCCAAAATAGTTGTAGAAACACATACAGTACTGCACCTGTTTAAACTTGGACAGCAAAGCATGTGGAATGGCAATAGTCATGCACTCATAGGTTACTTCTTTTCAATGTTTTGAGTATTGTTAAAGTTAATTTATCTATATACACATCTGAAATGTCACTTGTGTACAAAATAGGCTTTGGAAAAAATAAAGAAAAACATCTAAATGAATGCTACCTAAAGCTGGAACGTAATTAATTTGCACAACTTGTTGTCTGGACAACAATTAAGGGCCTAAATGTCTGAGATGCACAGTGCATGTGTCTCTCTTTCATTCTCCTCACAGAATCAAGATAACTTAAGGTAATGTGCTTGTAATTTGCTCAATCTCAGACACAATATGCACACGGACTGGTGTTGTGAGGCAAGAAGAAAGGATAATCAGCTAAGTGCAATCCTTTCGCAAGGCCAACTGCATTCGGATCACGTGTACATGTACTCCAGTATAAGTACAGAGTGATTGCACTTTTTGTCTCATTTTGACTGGTAGATCCAGACCAGGTGAGACAAATCTTTGGGTAGATGAGACAAGGAGCTCATAGAGATGAAGTGTAAGTACAATTTATTGTATCATTGTAGATGCTAGATGAGAATTTTATATGTTAATTCATGAAGGAATTCAAAAAGCCAAATCTTTATGAAATTTTCATTTTTCACATATTGGCATTTTCAGTATGGGACTAAATTTAGAACTCCCACGGGCATGAAGCCAAATGATAGTCAAAATGTCATTATTATGTAAAGTAGATAATGGGTTTTGTAATGAAGGTTATGAAAAAGAATTGGTAAATGAAGAAGCAAAATAAAATTGTAAAATATGATAATCTTTATAATGCAATGCATGTATATTAAATGGGTAATGACCAAAATAGAGTGTTTAACTTACAGCACATTCTCCCATTATTACAAGCTAAAATGAGAAGGATTTAGAAAAGAACTAAATACATAAACAAGCTAACCAGGCCCGTAGCCAGGGGGGGTTCGGGGGGTTCGAAAGGACCGCCCCTTTTGCTGGGAAAAGGTCCACTCTAGGTAAAATTTGATCTAGGTACATAAGTTTTCATGGGAAAAGGTCCACTTTTTCAGAAAACGAACCCCCCTTTTGAAATTGCTGGCTACGGGCCTGCTATCCATAGCAATTAAATGGACACATTAAATTTGATGACTTTAAATTACAACTAAATAAATAAACAGATGAAAAGACAGAGAGATTTATGTTACAAAGTTACAGTAAGGAGGCACAGAAATGTTGAAAAAAGTTCACAACATTTCCTAAATCTTGAAAGAAAGACATAATGGTATTAATGCAAACTAAAGTATTACAAATTCAAAGACTGACAAGTATATTGTGTAAGATTACAATTTATCTAGAATCATATTTTGCAAGTACCTTTATTATTAGTATCAACTGATGTATTTACTTTTTTTTCTCCCTAGAATGTTATTTTGCCGCACAAGACAGAAATGAAGTTTTCCTGTTGTGGCAATGATGTAGATGTCAGCAGGAGAACTGTGCATGCGATAGCAGGCATAAATATAAGGGACATCATTCAAGCCCTTTCAGGTTGACACAGAAGACACCAGTGGTACAAGTGGTGATTTTTAAGCTTGCCTCAAAATGGACCAAGAGCATGATCTGCAAGAGACAATGGGCTTTCCATTCCTGCCCTTAATACCTACGATAATATTCATGGTAGCACTGATCATCATAGGTACTGGTGGAAATATGATTGTTGTCTTTGTTTTTAGTTTAAAAAGAAAAAAGAGCACTGCAAACTACTACCAGTTCATTCTGGCCATTTTGGATCTTTTTGCCTGTGTTTTTCTTCACCCATATTTAATTTCCAAACTCTTCAATATGGACAACCAGACCAATGTGGTTCTATGTAAAATATTTGAATTTCTGATACACGCCAGTTTGTTATCAGAAGGACTGGTGCTAGTGGCAGTTGCAGTGGACAGATATTATGCTGTTTGCCAGCCATTGAAGTTTGTCAATGCTTTTGACAGAACCAAGGGGATGCTCATAGCTGCTGTCGCAGTGGGGGTACTGTTTAGCATCCCCCTACTGAAATTTTATGGTGTTCATACTGTGCAACAGAAGCCAGTATACAGCCAGTATAACCATACAGTGACAAGATATTTGTGTGATTACAGTGACATTTACCAAGGTTCTCTCAGTCAGGGTGTGTTTGGTGCTGTTGTCCTTGTTATGTTTTGTGCTGCCGTGGTAACAGTTTCAGTGCTTTACTTGGTGATTGCCAAAACCATTCATGACCGTCATAGAAGAGTTGAACCTATCAGAAGTATAAGTGCATTTATGACAAAGTCTGGCCCATTGGTTAAAAGATCACAGAAAACAAAAGTTGATTCTAAAAAACAAAGTGTTGGTGCAAATATCCCTTCAAGATATTCCACTGGAACTTCAACCTCTGACTCCATATCAACCAAATTTGCAGCAAGAACAGAGGAGGTTACCATGGAAGAAACCCAAGCCAAAAAGGTTACTAGTACAGTTTGTGAACATGAAGAGGACATAAACAAACCAAGAAAACTTAACAAGAACACTCCTTTAATGATTAAAGTCCGTTGTGAATGCCACCATGCAAATTCATCTAAAACAGAGCTTATCAATGATAAGAGTGAAGAAAATTGTGAAATTATTGATGATGTAAAAGTAGTTAATCTTGAGCAAGAAAGTGGTACCTCAACAGAGCAGAAAAATTATAACATGAAAGAAAGCACTAATCAGCAGGATAGCAGCAGCATTAAAAATGACAATCATCCTCAATGTCACAGCCCAGTCAGTATTAAAACTAATGACAGATTAGATGATAAGGTTGGCAAAAGGGATAATTCAGCCAAAGAACATGAAAAAACAAGTGCTTGGAACTGGCCAGATAAGCCAAAGCAGTTAGCCCCCAAGGGTGCAAAAGTCTTGTTCTTAGTAACACTAGTGTTTGCATTATCATGGGTACCATTTTGGGTAATAAAATTTGCATCTCTGATAAACCCAAATTTTTGGCCAGAGAAAACATTTGTTGACATTGCTTTTAAAGTACTGTTGATGCATGCTTTCTACCTGAATAATGCTATTAATCCTATCCTCTATACCTTAATGAACAAGGCTTTTGCTACGGATCTCAGAGATGTTGTTAGGACAGTTAGGCAAAGACTACAGCCAGTACTTTGAACATGAAAGTTGTTTGTTTAAAGTAAAAAATCCAGCAATTGAAGCGGCATGACTGGGAAAAACACTGACAAGGCAGTGGTATCAAAAAGGAACCTTTTGACTAAAAGGAACTAACATTTACTAAGAATAATTTTTAGATAATGAGTGACACTTTGGTACATTTGCATACATGCTCTTCATATTAGGGTGAATAGTGAGCGTACGTAGC
This sequence comes from Lingula anatina, assembly GCF_001039355.2. Next base: position 321,600 of record NW_019774414.1, read on the forward strand.
ATCCTTAAAAAAGAACAGTGCAGCCGTAGTGGAAATGGAACTGATAATGATTTATAGGGCAAAACAGTTTGGGTGGTGTGTGTTTGAGAGTGCGTGAGTGCATGTGCGTGTGCCTGCACATGCAGACATTGAGAAACTGTCAGTCTGACAGGTCATGACTGCTTGAAATGCCAGAGGTCCTGCAAGACTTTTGATAATAGGTACTCATGACAAGCAAAGTTTATGTACAGATACAATTCTTCTTCTTCAAAAAAAAAAAAAAAAACATAGATAAAATATTTAATGTGGGCTAGGACAGAAATATGGGAGGACCCGCAGAATTCTCGTAGTGCCTTTCCTCTCGACCTTTAGTATCTCCAAAAATTTCTCAGTGTCTGCATATATGGGCCTTAACAAATACTAAATGCAAACAGTAGTAAGATCAATTGCAATTTCATTTCTTTAACAAATTGTTTTTCACAAAAAAATGAGGTGAGGCTTGAGGGCCTTTGGATACATCCCTTTCTTTCCTGCGTTGTTTTTATAATGAATTTTGTTTCTAATGATTCAGAATGACATTACTAGTAAATATATTTAGCCTGTAACTGAATTATACTATTGTCATTGAATGCAGTGAGTGTATATATTATAGGCATTCATATTATCCTCATATTTTCTAAAATAATTATGATTGCAAAATTATATGTAAATGGACTTTTGGCATCTACGTCACCAGAGAGTGCTCCATACATTGCACTATGTAGAGGGTATATAATATATTAGGGATAAATTGTCAGCACATTTGTAATTATTCCATTACTCAGAATGTCAAGCTGTATGTGATACAGTAATTGTCACCATTATTAAAAAAAACACCTGACAATCACTGTTAAATATCAGGTGATAATAAAAATTCTCAAATGTCCACCTTTTTTTTCAATGCACATTTATGTTCGTGTAATTAGGAGTATTTTCTTCTGTGCATGAAAATATTGTATTTGTACCTGTTGTTCACTGCAACTGACATGCTGTCATATGAGAATTCTTCATTTCTGACAAATAAATATTTGAAATGTGAAAAATAACTGTGTTAAATGTTGAGTACTACTAACAAAAATAACTGTTTCCATATTTCCATGTCATTTTCCCCATCCTATCAATAATACCAGGGCTCTGCCACTGTTGCTTATGCTTATTATTTCAATATCACAATATATACATACTGTTTAAGTTTAGAAGTTAAGTCCTTTAATTTATTTAAGTAAATACTTACAAATGCTGAATCCCACTTTTAATTGGGATAAACATGAATTTGCCAAGGAAACTTTGGTACAAGGGTAGCAGTTATTACTAAAGGGCAGTTCTGAAAATAATAAAATGTTTAAAAACTTAGTTGTTTAACACAGTCAAATTATATTTATTTATCTAATTTAGTAACATGTCAAGTTTCAATGCTATTAATTATTAGCACTATAACGGAAACAACTAACACATTTTATGTATTTAGCCGAGGGCATGAATCACTGACTCGTTATTTTATTTAAAAATTTTTTTATGATACAATCAAAAGCAGAGACACCTAAGTTCACTGGTGATGCTTCAACAGCATTCCTTAGACTCCCCCTTGTGTACAATGAATGCTGTCTATGATATGGCTCTGAGAATGTCAAAGTTGGAGTAATGTGTAAACAGCAATGGCTGGAGGTATATGATGCAGTTCATAGTTAGTATCCTATAACTACTCATGTCACATGGCAGATGTGGTATTTTATTCTGTTATATGGAGCGAGGCAAAGGGATACACAATGTTCTCCTTTTACTTGTGTATATCTGCATGCAAAAATGAAAGTTAGGGACATTGGGGGGGGGGGGCGTGGGGGGGAATGGAGGATAAGATTGGGGAGAGGTATTTTCTGCAGGTTTTTTAATAATCAGCAAAGAGGATTTTAATGTCAATGCATTACCATCCACAATCATGCACCACTTACAGATTTGACAATCTTGATTTGTTGATGAAGGCATATGGAGCAATATATTGTATAGTAGTATAGGTCTGTGTACAGTAGTTTGTAAAAATCAGTGCAAATACATATATTTTTTTACAAAAAAATGCCCATTTTTAGAAAATTTTGACCTGTTTGACCTTAGAAATAATGGTCAAAGGTCAAATCCAAGGGCATATTTGAAATTTCCAAATATGACTTTGGGTCAACCACCTATAGTAATTTTTCCCATAATTCCTTCGGTTTGGGAGACATTTAGCATTTAATTTAGCAAATTTTGGACAAGGGAGCATTGCAATGAGCACCACACCTAGACCTGAGCACCGACAAAGCCCAAAATTTACGTGGATTGAGTTGAGATTATATGTGACCTAAATCCAAGAGATAGGTATGCAGGCTCTTGTAGTCTTGAAGGAGAAGTGGTGGAGCTGGCAGATATGGCAGACCAGACGGGTCGGGACTAAAACCTACGCTGGTGGTACAACAAGTACCTGTAACCATTACATAAAGATCCTTGCAGTGTCTGAATTATGAAACAAGCACTGAACAAAACGAAACAATGAATATAATATTAGTGTTTATTTTTAGGCATAAAAAGTTGCCATCTAATTCACGACTTCCCCACAGAGCTTACTAGAATTAAGGTAATATTTTCAACCAAAATGAAAAATGTAACAAAATTTACATCCTACAAGTCTCTTAAGTCATATCAATTTTTCAAATTCTTTTGTTCTAAGTCATATTTTCTCTTTCCTGACACCATTTCTCTCTTTTCCTTCTTTTTGAGCAATGTCCCAGTTTTATTTTAATTCAACTCATAGTAGAAACACAATGAGCGCATTCTCAACGAATTAAGCCAGGCTTTACAAAGCCAGTGACCTAAAAATGGCGGACGTACATGAAAGAAAAACCGCCTAATCTTTTAATAGTCTCTCCGCCTCCCCACACGTCGTCCCTGCGGGGTACAGTAATTAAATCGCGTCTCCGTTCGCCATGCGGAAGCTACCTGAGAAATATTAAGTGCGCATGCTTATCAGTTAAACTCGTGATGAAGAAAGCATGGCGGCTGAAGGCGATCGAAGGAAAAAAGCTCTTCTGTTCTATTATCTTTGAAAACAGAGACGAAAAAGGAATAATTTGGCCCGTAGAGCAGCAATGAATCGACTATCTACGGAGATAATATCACCAGAGATATTCACGGAAATATTAATGTTCGGAGCCGAGATTTAATTACTGTACCCCGCAGGGAGGACGTGTGGGGAGGCGTGTGAGAGGCGGAGAGACTATTAAAAGATTAGGCGGTTTTTCTTTCATGTACGTCCGCCATTTTTAGGTCACCGGCTTTGTAAAGCCTGGCTTAATCCGTTGAGAATGCGCTCAATGTCATGTAATTTTTCTACTTACATATAAAAAAAACTTAACAGAAAAGTGTGATAAAATGTAAAGTTCTACTAGTCTCTTTGGCTTTACTCTGAATTCATTTTGGTGTCACACTTTGTTTCTTTATTTTCCTTCTCTTTGAGCAATGTTCCAGCCACCACTCCAGCAAACATGATGGCACCGAGCCACTTATTAGAGCGGAACTTCTTCCCACAGTCTTCTGGGTTGTTCAAATCAACTGTGTATATCTGAAACACCAGACAAAAACAATCAGTACAACAAAATGAAGTTTGGTCAATGCTATCTATTAAATAACATCATTCATTCTATTAGAGGGTCTTTTAAATGAAAGAGGCCATCGTCGGCCAAGTTTCAAACATCATATTTGTGTTTATTTTTTATTGTTGCTTACATATGTGAATGAGGAGGCAGAAGATTTTAATACCCAAATGCTTCCTTTACTGAAAATCTTTGAAATAGTTTACATTGTGACACAGAATACCCTTTTTGTTCAATTTTTTACTAACAGGTACAGATTGAAAAAATAACAACACAAATACTTGTTTGGAGTTCTAAGTTTTTATTTTAAACTATAATGAGTGAACTTCACCAGTCTCTATCAAAATTACCAGTGATTAAAAAAAAACTAGAAACTCGGAATTCAAAAATAGCTTTATGCATCAAAATTCTTACAATGGTTTTGGGTATGGTATCAAAGTAATTGAGAGAAATGATGAATTTTCCGAGATAATTAAAATTGTCCTGTGTGTGGTGTGTGTGTGTATGTGCATGCATGGTATAACACTCATTATGTGCATTTTAAAGTAGGTAATCCTACAACATTTGATAACTAAATGGAAAATTCCTACCTGGTGTACTAAGTGAGTGGCCACAGCCCCTACTCCAATATAGTAAGGCCAGGTTTGTTCACACATATAACCAGTTAAGGTGAGGCAAGTTATCATTGCACTGCTAAAACCAGTCAGCCATGGCTTGGTGCTATCTCCAAGCTTAAGAGCTGTGGACTTCACTCCAATTAACAGGTCATCTTCTTTGTCCTGGGTTAAAATTAAAAGTGAAGAAAAATAGATTGAGATATTTATTTATTATTTTTTGTTGTTGTAATAAGAGTATTCATTTACACTTTATTCAAATTTTAGTGGAACATTTTGACAAATTTTATCTTCATAAATGAAATTCTTTAAAAAAAATATTTAAATATACAATATAGTGGTGTTCCTTTTAATATTTTCTACAAGTCTTTCTTCATTTTGAAACTGTTTTTCATGCTCTAGTTAGCTGGTTCTGGTTATTAGTTTGGAGCTAAGGAAGAAATGGGTATGTTTACAGGTTAGTCTTTTCGGTGGTGATGGAAGCCATGCCTAAATGCACTATGATGCAATAAGTTTGAAAAAAGTAATCAGCATCAACTGAGATGACAAGATGAAAAAAAAACAAACTGAAATATCATAATCAGATTCTTTAACCAAAACATTCATGAATTTTAATTTTTTTCTTTTAAAAAATTCCAAAAGACATATTGCAATAAGAACATGTATAATTGGTGACAAAATCATGACCATATAAGAAACCATTAATTAATTGTATTCAATAAGTAACACGAAGATTGGTAAGCAGAGTCCTCAGAATGTGATGATAAAAAATTAAAATGAGGATTTATTGAGTCAAAGCAGGTCATTTTGACTTTGATAGCTGAGTATTGTGAAATCAATTGTGGGGATAACCCAGAAGCTTGCAAAGACAGAAGTGCTTCTTTTATAAAGCCGAGGCAAATAAATGAGAATGGTATCTTATTGAAATGCATGTCACAGTCACTTCAAATTAATTCTTTTGGGACAGAGTAAAAAATTGTAGAGCTACTTTGGTTTTAAAATTGTCTGAGGAAAGATGTGTTAAGTGCCACAGGGTGTATTTTAACATGTTATCAAAATAGCCAAACACTTGGAACCCTTTCCAACAGAACACTATATATCATTTTAAATTAGCCTTATTCATTTTGACACTGTCAACTGCAATGACATGTTTTGACATATATCAAGATGTAGCATCACAGTCAATGGGTATCAACCAAGATGGTCCTTAAGTTTTGCAACTAAGAAAAAAAAATGTGAGATTCAGGATTTTAAGTAAAATTGGGATTAGAAATAATGGCATGAGACATGAAAGGGTCTTCGTAAGAGGGGGGAGGGGCTGTCTCAAACTGACTGCGTTCAGGTAGGTCCCCAATCCCCCTCTCCCAGCCCCAATTAGAAATACTGTATTGTTTGTAAAATGTACTTCTTCTATCAATAAAGTCTTAATTTAAAAAGATTATTATTCCAATGAAAACATCCACAGTCTGGCAGTACTTAGTGTAAAAATCTTGTAACTTCAATTTCAGTAAGCTGTAAGCAAGCTTGAACCTTCACAAGTTAAAACATGCGTACATATAAAGCATAAAATGTAACAATTTACAGCAAAAGAAACAGGATGGTCTGAGTAGTGACAACAACTAATTTACACTCAGAATTACAACTGGATTCTAACATGTGGTCTACAGCTATTTATCCACTACATGGAATCTAAGCTTTGATTGTCCCAGAAACACTATACATACTTGGTGTGCGTAGATGGTGTCGTACATTAAAGTCCATGCTATGCCGGATATATAGAGGGGGAGAACAACACTCCAGTCACTATTTCCGTGAATCGCAGCCCACCCCAAAATGGCACCCCAGTTGAAAGTCAACCCTACCAACAGAAAGTTGAGAGAAAAAAGCATGTTAAGTCAATGCAGTGGTTTCACATATCCGCACCCAGTATGAGGCATAAAAGTCTGAGGGAAAGTTTCCTGAAGTGGTCCCTGTTTGTTGTTCTGGGTCAACCAGATGCTGCTGGAATGGTCATTTAATACAAGACAAAACAGTAGGACACATTATTTTTCTTTCTTACTGAATATTACTTTTGGGGGGAGACATAATGTGGGGCAGACTTCACTTGAACAAGGTAAAATCCTAGCTGGTGCTGGGTCTTGAAAAAAAATTGAAAAGTATGAATCCAGTTTTAAATGACTGCATGTCCATCATAGTGAAAAAATAAGGGTAAAAAAATTTATATACCACTGTGGCATTTTACACTATTCTTACAACCAGGTCTTATTTTGGGGGCATGTATAAGGAGGTGACATACAACATCAAGTGGCAAGACCACTATGCAAATGCCAATTAAAAGCAAGAGAGCAAAATAAAATCCATCATTCATCATCAGCCATGAATGCTGAAATAAGCCCTTTCCTGCAAAGCATACAACTATAACATAAATGGACCCCACTTTGTACAAACACGACAACAGCTGTTCTTGTTCATTTTCTGGAAATTCACTCATATACTACAATACTGTTTAGATCAGAGAGCATCGCATAAAATTTAACTATTATTAGAAGTGTGGTTATTTCCAGAAATGAATTCAGAACGACCACTGACATTACAACAGGTCTATGATATAAGAAGCAGCTATATAAAAACTGTCAAGTGAAATTTATTCTCTGCAATGTTTCTACAAAAAGCTGAACTACCCACATGAAAAGCCTACTCTGTATGGTAAATTATTTTAATGAAGTCAACAATGACAGATGTACATCAACAATAACAATGTGAACAAAGCTGATGAAATGGAAGCAACAGCTCTCTAAAGTTAATCTTTCCAAAAACGTTGAACTTTCAAGACCAAGTCAGCAAGCCTGATTTTATTAGAGCCTTTTTGCAAATCCAAAATAAAGATCTATTTGGGAAGGAGGCCATATCTCCGGTCCTTTCCTCATCCAAATAGGCTTTGTTCATGCATCACAAACACTGCAGAAAATAAATAAGCAGAGAGTGTAGAGGCAAAGAATTGTTCAGGGCATATATATATCTGGGTACTTCATCATCTCTCTTTTCGAACCTGATGAGAATAAATTGTATCATAGATCATAGTGTAGAGTGTACATGCGGAGTACAGCAGGACACTGGGCAGTTCCAACTGACCATGGATTGCTGACCAAGCAATAAGCACACCCCAGTTTAAAGTCAGACCTACAACAAAAAAACCAGCAAAACAACTAATATATGCAGAACACAAATTCATGAATCAAGTGGTAATCTTGATGATGTATTTAGCATGTATTTTAAACGTGAAATCTTTAACAATAATTTCTGGTCATATTTGCAAACGAATGCTACTTAAAAATTATCATTATAATCAGTGTTGTTTAACATAAAATGTTTAACTGGAAAAAGGCTATTCAAGATCAATAACATATAAAAATTTCATAAATAAATACAATTTTAGCTACGTCATCATCTCTATTACATATATAACATGTATTTTTGTGAGAGTTCACTCTAAGACAATTTTTAGCCAAACAGCTGAATAATTGGACAAAAATTTGAAAACAAATTAAAGAAGGACAAAAAAGGACAAAACACATTGTAATTCAGGAATATTTTTATGTTTTCATATTGTTATCCCAACACTATAGATATTTCTTCACTTACTCAGAAATATCATTTACTCTGCATTATTTCAAGATTTATCATTTTTGTTTTTATTTGATGCTTTTCAAATGAGATTCAACAATATTGCCCTGGGTGTTTTTAGGACTGTACTCTTACTGGAATAAGAGAAATTAGTTTCAAAAACTTGTGTCAACATTGGGATATAAAGTAACAAAGAGCCAATTTCTACAAAATGATACGACTGCTACTGAATCCAGTCTGTTAATGAATTTTTTAAAAATATAAAGATTTGAGAGATATGAACTTACCCAGAAACAGCTGTGGCCAGAATGTGACTCTCTTCATCAATGGATAAGTGACTACCAAAAGTAAAGAGCTGGCACCCAGGGCAACGCTGTAAGATTCCAATAGAAAAAATAAAATAAATTAATGCACTGAAGCCAACTATATTATTCAGTTGTACCTTGGTAAGGACATTTATGCAAATAAATATCTTTCCAGTTTCTATCTAGTTGATAAATGAAACAGAAGCACCAATAACACCCTAATGACACAAGGATTGCATGACATTTGAACACTAAATAAATAAAATATGCAATTTAAAAAATCATTTACCTGTACCAATTAAAAGTAAGGAGGATTGCCAGAGACCCTGATAAATTCAATGCCAGACAGCCCAAGGCCTGGTAGAAGTTCAGTTCTCCACATGCCAGTGGTCTGTCTTTTGTTCTTTCCACCTACCAAAGGTATCATATAATTAAGATCAATACAAGGACATCACTCGAACCTGAAAATGCAGTTTTAGAACATGGCAAGTTCTTGTTTTGCCTTCTTCACCACAAAATGCAAAATAAATAAAAATATGTACATCTTGGCTGCATAAAAACAACATTATTATCACTGTAGTATGTTGCAGTGCTATCTTGTAACTATAATAATATTTATCTGTATAACTACATATTAACTAAGCTTTATATTTTACTCTCTTATAAAGAATGCTCATATAAAATTGCATTAACTTATATTCAATATTAACATGTATTTTGCCACTCAACTTCTGTTGCACTTAGTCATGCACTTGCATGTATTGATTAAATTGAATCAATTTGAGTTTGCCAAAATTATCATATGTTGCAAACATGTGAAGCAAATGGAAATTTTCTTTACACATATATCAGAAACATGATCATACAAATTTACAGATACCTTTCCAGCCTTCCTGATTACATACCATCTTATCAAAATCCTTGTCCCACATGTCATTGATGATACAGCCAGCGCCCCTCATCAGAAAGGAGCCCAGGCCAAACAATGCCAGCATGGTGGGGTCAGGGAGGTGCCCTGCCTCAGCAGCCAGTCCTATACTCCACGTACAAGGCCAAAACAACAACCAAGTCCCTAAAGAAAAAAGTTAAATTATTAAAATAAGTCTTCACTTGCTATATTGATGTCCAGATTTAATTATGCATGAATTAGCAATACTCAATAATTAGCCAACTGTCCTCTAATTTCACATGAATCACCAAATCTTCTCTAAGGTGCTATCAAAAAATACACTATCACTTCTTAAATTGATATATGTACAAAATGTTAAATAAAGAGATAGCAGTTTTATTTTAACAAAAATACAAATTTTAATTGTGTCAGAAAAATTAAGCTAAGATTCAGTAGGCAAAATAAAGTACAGAACACAGTACAAAATTAGACCCTACACATCTCAACTCACCAATAGGTCTGTCCAACCTAATAAGCCTCAGGTAAGGCTTTAAATTTGATGGAGCAGCTTCAACTATGCCTTGTGGGCTGAGAGTGAAAGACCTTCTTGACTGCTGCTGCTGTCCCGGTGGCTTCTTTTTTGTTAGAGGAGGGGTCGTTCCAACAGCACATTGTGGGACCTTGACTACGGGCACCAATGCCCTGGGCTGTGTTCTCATGATCAGGCTGGTCTTCATATGTGGATCAACACCTATGTTATGCCAATGTCTATCACATGATATTTGTCCCAATGATGTGGTTCTACTGTGATGGTGTAAGTGTGAGAAGTCTCTCCAATTTGTTGATTGTGTATTACAATAACCATGTAGTTTGTCATTTGAATTGGAATGTGTTCTATTATGAGCTGACAACTGTTTTGATGCATTTAAAAGACACCTGTGCTGCTGGTTATGTTCCAAATATTTTATACCACTTGTTCTTGCTTTTCCAAACACACACATTCCACTTGTGCTGTACATTCTACAGTGACTAGATATTTTAAGGAGGAAGTCTAACTTCTTTCTGGACAGCTTCTTAATAGCTAGAGAGCCCATTATCACTGGTATGTTGACTTCTTCACATTTACAGAAACATATAGCTGTCCAATCTCTGAAATGACAAAAAGTGCCAGCTGTAGTAGTTATCATAAAATAAGTACAAGTTGTCATGCTTAATTTTTTGAGCTAAATTGATATAAAGCAATGTAGTATCACATAAAATGCAGCTGTCTAAAATAATTTTGACTAACATTCTGCTTATTCACCATGTTCAACACATACCTACTTGTTCAACCTTTTCAAGCTCCATCAAACATGCATGAGTGTCATGGTCTTAAAAAACACCCTTACATAATATTAATTTCTTTGTAATCTGCCAGTTTGGACTAAATTAACACAACTAACTAGAGGATCAGAGAGGCGATACCGCCTCCGGATGTTGTACCACCAGCTGGAGTAAGCGCATTCGTATGGACCCCCCCCCTCCAAAAAGGGACACCATCACCAGTCTTGTGCTTGACAAGCTCTATAAGATGCAATCAATAAGAGTTCTCAAAATATGCAAAAAAATATAACAAACAATGGTACAATCAAGCAGATTTTCGAATTGACTTGCATTTTCCTACCCTTGATCACTCCTGTATTCTCTAGACAAAAGGCCTATTGGTTTTCCTTGAAAAGTGTTGTCAATGGTGCATATATGCTGACAAAAGAGAAAACCTAGGGGCAACAAGGGGCACATCTCTGCTAGTTTTAAAGATATGAGAGGCAAGAAAATATGCAAAGCTCAGTTCATGGTGAAAAAGTAGGTCAAAGGTCAATTTCAATATCATAGTACAGTATATGAATTTCTATTCAAGTTCAATAGCAACCATGGGCATTTCTTTGCCAATTTTGCAGATTTAAAGGCCTGAAAACATGCAAAAAGCAGTTCATCATAAAAAGTAGGTCAAAGGTCAATTT
>NW_019774414.1:334535-383017 GCF_001039355.2 Lingula anatina
GTAAAAAATTTCATTTTTTTGAAAATTTTGGCCTGTTTGACCTTGAAATAAAGGTCAAAGGTCAAATCCAAGGGCATATTTGAAATCTACACATATGACTTTTGGAAAGCCGTCTGTAGAAATTTTTCCCATAATTCCTTCCGTTGGGTAGATAATTGGCATTGAATTTTCAAAAATTTTGACAAGGGTGCATTTCAACGAGCGTCATGCCCAGGTTAATGCACCGACTGAGACAAAAAAACCTGGGGGTTCAAGTTGAGGTTATATGTGACCTAAATCCAAGAGATGGGGACAGGGGTCCTTGCGGTCTAGGAGGAGAAGCGGTAACGGTGACTTGTATCCGGCGCCAGTACGCGGAGCCGGCGGAGCTTACGGAGCCGGCGGAGCCAACGGAGCCGGCGGAGCCAACGGAGCCGGCGGAGCCGGACGAGACGGGTCGGGACTAAAACCATGAGTACCGCCAGCGTACACGCTGGTGGTACTAATAATTATCATGTCCTTCCTATGTACTTTAACTGGACCTCAAATATGTGGCCTAGTTTAAAGGAATACTCCACAAATTTTTCTGCCAAAATGAATTTCTCCCCACATTTCAAAATCCCGCAAAGTCATGCAAAGCTTCCTATATTTCCTAATTTAGAATCTAAAGACAACAAACCCTTTAAATAAAAGTTTATCTGAAGTGTACCTTTTGTCCTTATCATCTTCTCAGCTTCCTTCGGAAGCCATTATTGCCAGCTTGCAGCTTCGGTATGATACTAGTACATGGAACGGGGCTGCAATACAAAACACCTCGCCATTTTCTTGTGTACAAACATTGCGGTGGGCAGATGGCAGATGTTGTTAACTTGACTGGCCAGTCATTTAAACTAAAGTATTATTCAATTAAAAGTGCAGGGATGGGTCAAGCAATGATTCATGAGGAGGAGAATAGCCATTTACCCCAGAAAAATTCATTTTGGCAGGAAAATCCCATGGAGTGGCCCTTTAATTGATGAATGTCTATATTTGCCATTTATCATGGCAAGTTTAGATTTAAACTATGCCCGAAGCTAAGGCAAGGAAGTGGCATGCATGGTCACATGAAAAACTATAAATATAAATATACATGTAATGGGGCGTGGCACACATTTACTGCAACTTACAGATCTTGCAATTGCAAGGGAATTTTTGTCCGCGGTAGACGAACGGCCGTATGTTATACTCAAAATGTGCAATGGCTTAAATTTCTTGTGCTTTAAAAACTGACTCATTTGACCTTGAAAGTTGAAATGAACTTCACACAGCGGGTGCTTTAAGTTTGTAGGATCACCACAGCCTTCTTTATATCCGTCTTTAATTCAAGGATAACTAGTACTTAAAGAATACAAACAAACCTATTTGTCTATCTAAAATAAACTTGCACTTAACTACGTCTTGATATGCTTACCTGTCAAGTAAGTTTATACATCAACCTGCATTGATGACTCTTCAGTAGAAGAAGGCTTATTTCAATAGAAGTTAAGTTAAGGGCTATCCCGCTAGAGGGTACTGGAATTATTACAAGTTTTTTATCGTTTAGTAGTGTTAGCTTTCACTCTTTCATATACATATTGATGACGTGCTCTACCAGGGATTGGATATATGGTGTTAAATTCATTGTTTAAGCCAAGATAATGCGTATGAAATCGTGCACCTCAGTGCCGCCTATCGGAAAATTGCCCAATAAAGAGTTACGAGAGACCTCTAAAATAACTAGCTCGAGAGTTTAAAAAATCAACATTGTACATAAAACAGTGATTTCACGTTAGATCTCTATTGCAGTACAATAAGAATGCAAATTATTATGTTTTTATATGCGGCAATGTTTTAGTATGTTCTGGGGAATGACAAAATTCAATCACAATTTTTCCTAGTCTTGATTTTGGAAATCCAGCATGGAGGAGAACGGAGTCACGTTTTCGAGGTTTTCTTAAATTTTATTTAAAAGTTAAATGAAGATGAGGCTTCTTCTTCGTGGCTTCACGGGAGGTGTAAGGATTTTGCAATCAGAAACATACTTACTAGCAAGAGTCGGCACAAACCTCAAGTAAGCTCTCAAAATTTGTGAATGACATTGTACATGTAATATTAATGATAGTACTATATGATGTAGCCGGTAACGTAGTACATGTTCGTCCTGTACTGGTACTACATAATACATAAATGTCGGCCTTTTGCATTTCTGCCTCTACTTAATTTCATCTTATAAATTAAGGAGCTTTTATACAGAAAGTAAAACAAAGTAGGAATGGTCACGTAAAACGATTAATCAAAAAGATTATTCCTAATTATATGTAATATTGTTTGTTGCAGGTGCTGTCAGTTTCTACCTAAGAAACCAACACTTTGCAGGACCTTGTACTTGTCATCCGTGAGGTTAAAAAAAGGGAAAGCTTTGGTTAGCAATTATTACTTATTTACACTTATAACCTCCCCCCCCCCCCCAAAAAAAAAGAAAGAAAGAAAGAAAGAAATAAAAATAAACGGATTAGAAATTATCAAAGAAGTTAGTGGTATAGACAGTTGCTTTTCATATTAGAAATTAAAATGTATTAATAAATGCACATGTAGATAGGGGAGAAAACAGGATAAGCACATATCATTTTGGGCAACTTTCAATAAAATAACTTAATTAGACTTAAATCAAAGACAGTTGTCTCACTGGAAATAAAGAACCGTTTTTCCAGTGATTTCAGACATAATGAGATGCATACATGCAAGTGCACTTTTATTAACAGTGCACAGAAATGGAATATGTGGCACTGATATATGGCAAATATTATCTAAAAGAGCTTGAGATTCCCCTCACACTTGCAGTATGTGATTCTTCTAGTGTCCTGTTATTTGATTAATGATATAGTATTTGAGGATAGGGAATACCCCCCTTAATTACCAGTCACCAAGATTAAAACAGCTCAATCACCAAGGTATGTTCAGGCCAATAAACAAGCATTCCTGAATCACATTTCAGGCAGAGCAGGGGCGGATCCAAATATATTTTCTGACAGTCTTCCAAATTGTCTTTGTTGATTCATCCTCCGTTCTTGACCGTCTTCCGACAGAAAAAATAGATACCTGTCAATGTAAACTTGAAAATCTGACCATCTTCCGAAAGACCCAGAAGACAGCCTAAATCGGCCCCTGCAGAGTATAACGCATTACGCTCGAAAAATAATGCCAATCATGCAGAACGCAAAAGGTATTCCCTAGCCTCATATTTGGTGAAATCTATGAATTTTTGTAACTGGTTTAATGCAATTTTCTAGGAAGATGAAAACATTGTGGACCTTTCAGAAAACTCAGTAGATTTTATTAGGAACTTCAGCATCATTGCACATATTGACCATGGCAAGAGCACTCTTGCTGACAGACTTCTAGAATTTACAGGTAAAAAAATGTTAGAGAAAAAATAACATATTACAAAATTCACTTATAAAGGTAACAGTATTTAATAGACATGAGCTTTTTCTGCAGAAACGTGGAATTCCGCATTTTTTAATTCAATTCTGATGGTTCCCTGCTGGATAGGTGTTGGGTCCCATAATAAATGTTCAGAGGTGTTTTTGAAACTTAAGCTCATGTCTGATGAAAGCAAATCTTTTAAAGTTGAAATATAGACATTTTGTTTCTGTTACAGTAATTACTTTCTTTATCACATTGCTGGGGTAGCGCTAGCAATTTTTTTCGCTGAGCCAAATCGCCACATTTTTGTCAATTTGTTACCAAAATGGTTATAATTTGGCTAAAACATGTCAAATCAAGCCCTTTTTCTTTAGCCAATTTAAGTCAGTTTTAGCATTTGGCTAAATTGGCGAGTGTTAGCGCTACCCCAGCATTGTGTAATTGGTCAAGATTTAAGTTGAGCATTACTAATAAAAAAAACTAATAAGTGCATAAACCAGAATGTTTTTACAAGGCATTACTTTTTATCATTGTAATATTGTGTAGTGACTTTCTTATTTGCAGGTGTGATTCCAGAAAGTGCCAAAAATGCTCAAGTTTTAGATAAGTTACAAGTGGAAAGAGAAAGGGGAATCACAGTAAAAGCACAGACAGCTACCCTTTTCCATATGTACAAAGATCAAGAATATATGCTCAACCTTATTGACACTCCTGTACGCCAAAACATTTGTTCATTTTGATTTTCAGTTTAATATAATAGTTATTATATAGTATTATACAATAATGTTTTCTGTGATGGCAATTTTAATATTGTGTATAATTTTTTATTCTCATAAAGAAGAGACATTTTACCAAATGTGAATTTTTACCAGCAGTTTCACCACTTGTATTCTACTAAAACTAAATGTCTATTGCATAATGTATCAAAATGTTCAAATGTTAAGAAAATTGTTCTTGTTTAGACTTTCTTCCATTGTAGATTAATTAATTTATTATTATTATTATTATTATTGTTGTTGTTACGTAGGGTCATGTTGACTTCCATTATGAAGTGTCTAGATCACTTAGTGCTACACAAGGAGTCATTCTTCTAGTAGATGCCACTCAGGTTAGTTCAGAAATGAAATACATGCCATTATCATTTGTAATGAAGATCTGTACATTTTTACTTTAATATTATTATCCTTGAAATTTTTTTTTTTTTTTTTTTTTTGTGACAGTAGTCAAGGATCATGTTATCCTGCACATCCATGTGTTTGTCACTCTGTGCATTATTAATTACTGCTACTGCTCTGGAAGATAAAAAAAATCTATGTGCACTGGTCCTTCAAACATTTTGTGCCCCTGGGGGTTAGGCTGTCCTTGGGGGGGGGGGGGGGGTAGGTGATTATTTTTTATGTAAAACTTTTTTCATCAATACTTTTTCTTATGCTGCTTTTATGAATTTTATTTTCAACATTTATATACATATTTACAGAACCCAGGTTTTGTCGTAGATATCAGGGGAACGGGGTGCTCTTTACAGTGTGTTGAAGTAGGGGAATATTCGTTGGGTATCCAGTGACACCACATAGTTATTATTATTATTATTTTGTTTTATTCAAAAATTATTATTATTATTATTATTATTATTATTATTATTATTATTATTATTTCCAAAAGGACAAACCCAAAACAGAGCATTTTTAATGGTGCTTTATATCGCATAATTTTTACTTTAAAATGTTATATGAAAATCTGTCTTAATATTCTCAGGGTGTGCAGGCACAAACTGTGGCCAACTTTTACCTTGCATTTGAAGCCAATCTTGCTATTATCCCAGTATTGAATAAGATTGACCTAAAGACGTCAAAGACAGAGCAGGTCATAGAGGAGCTCAATACAATGTTTGATATTGAACCTGAAGAAGTTTTACAGGTTGGTTTAATGATAGTGGTGATACTCTGTTCATAAGTGAATATCATTTGGAATCCCCACATTCAAAGATGACATAAGTCCATAAAAGAATGTAATTGATAATTTTTTGCTTTTGTTAGCTTTACCCTTTCAAAGGGTGCAAATTTAATTGGTTGTGTCATACTGTTGGTGAAATAACCACTTTATCTGGCTTACAAATCTTTTCAATTTAGTGACTTACAAGTAAGTTGTGTGCAAAATTGAAATAATAATGCTAATAAGATTTTAACTATATTTAATTAATTATTATCAAGAGGCGCTGTGTTTAGCTGGTATCAAGAAAAATTTTTTGAAGTTAATTATGATTAATAATTTGTCAATTTTTTTCAGATCTCTGCCAAGCTTGGTATTGGTATTGACAAGTTATTAGAAGCTGTGATCCAAAAAATACCTCCGTAAGTTTAAAAAAAAAGTTTTGATGAGTGGAAGTGAGAGACCATTCTCACAGATATTTAGATCAATCTGTCCCCCTGGGGAGTCTCACTAGATTGCTGTCAGCTTAACCGACTTAAATGTCTGTCCCGCCTACTTAAAGCTGTAAGGGGGTAATTAACTATTGTACGTGCTCGGCTCCTGGAAGCTGACAGCAATTTACTGTGAACCCCCAGTGAGTAAGGTCGATCCAGAAGGATCGATCTGAATCTGTGGGAACCCAGTCTAAATATTGTAATATACTAATGTAACCATGTATTATAACCAGGCATTCCATTTTTTTCTCAATTTGACCATGTATGCTCCAGGTGAATAGAGTTAAATTACAATGAAAGTGTGTCAGATAGATGTTTCTTCTTGTATGTGAAATCCAGTCTATTTTTCATGCCATTCCAGCCCACCCTGTGATGTAGAAAAGCCATTTAAAGCTCTTTTATTTGACTCTTGGTTTGACAAGTACCAAGGAGCTGTTGCAAATATTGCTGTCAAAGATGGGTCACTGAAAAAAGGTTAGTTTCTTTTATATCTTCAAGATCAAGCTTTTTAGACATTTTTTCAGGGGTATATCTTTTTACAATAAGTAAGTAACAGATGTAGATAATTAAAATGTCTTTTTTTGTGAATGTTGGATTTAAGGACCACCTTGAAACAAAACTGTTCAGTGTACCTACATTTTATGAAGTCATTTTTTTTTTGTCACTTAATAATCTCTTGTCAGATTACTTTTTTAATAGAATGAAAAGTTTATGTCCTTTCCATCTTAATGCCTAGCACAGGTGATGAGATTGTCTCTGCATACACACAGAAGAGGCACCCAGTCATGGAACTTGGCTTCATGCACCCTCTACCTACCAAAACAAATGCGCTGTAAGTTGTAGAAAGTACTGGGAGAATTAACTGATAATTACTCAGTCTTTTCTTGTCTTCATTATCTTGCATTATCTTTTAATAATATGAACATTTCTTTAGGGAGTTTAAATCTGATTTCAGTGAATGCTTCATAATTTGATGTTAAACTTTTTTTGTTGTTTTATACTTTTATGTCTTCTACAGTTTCTTATTTATATAGACAGACACTGTGTCTGGACATATAGTCATTACCTGCATCTGTCATCCCCTTGCATTTTGTTCATTTGATTCATAAAAGGCAAACCATCTCACTTATTATTCTCAATCGTAAAAGAAGAAGGATCCTTAAGACCAAAATGCAGTTTGAGTTAGAAAATCCAGCCAGATTGGATAATTTTTCTTGTTTCATTATTCCTTTCAATAATTTCGGCCCTTCCTTAATACTACACATTGTCATGTAAGGTAAAGGTTATATGTTGTTTGTTTTATTTCTAGCTATGCAGGGCAGGTGGGATATATTGTTGCTAACATGAGGAATACTAAAGAAGCATTAATTGGAGACACACTTTACAAAGTCAAATCTCCTGTGGAACCTTTCCCTGGGTTCAGAGCACCAAAGCCAATGGTAACAATATCTTATTAATCAATATCTGACCATGTAGGGGTGATCTTTTAAAATCGAAAAAAGTTTATTATAAATTTTTGTGATAATGCAAATTTTGAGAATTATTTATTTTGGTGGTGGGTACGGCTATTTTTTTATGTTAAAATAGTGCAAGTTTATTGATTGATAACATTAAAACATTATTAAGTAAGACAAGCTAAAATATTTAAACTTGATTATTAGAATTAAACTTGAAACTCAAGACATACACAGGTAAACTTGATGGTATTTACTTGCAGTGTTTTGAACGTTTAAATAGGTGAAGTCACAGAACATTAAGGGGAAATGCAACAAAAGTGCTTTCAGAATTTATTCCATAGAGTATTTCCCAAAAATACCCCCCCCCCCTTTATTGAGTTCATGGTTCATACCATTCTGAAGACTCAATACAGTTCAGAATTTTTTATAATATGCATGTATTTAAGTCATGTTTATGTGCTGTTGTTCATGATTTGCATGTACCAATATTTTTCTAGGTGTTTGCTGGGGTGTTTCCTGCAGACCAAGGGGAATATTTTAACCTTAAAGTAGCCATAGAAAGGCTTATTCTCAATGACTCTAGTATAGAGCTTAATGTAGACTCTAGGTAAATATTTCACTTTTTTGTGTTCTGTCTGTATTTAGTTTTTACCTATTTGAAAATTGATTTCTGTCATTTTCATAGAGACTTTTGAATAATTCTGAAAATTCTTCAAAGTTCTTTAAGTGAAAAATAACACAATATTTTTAACAGTTATAAATTGTACCATAGACAAAAGGAAAAAAGAAAAGTAAATATTGTCACTTTGTGATTTGAAGGCTTTGTCACATTTCCAAAACTTTTCAACTCTCAGTCATATGCTTATTAATATGTAAAGAAAGTGTATGCCATGAGATATCATTGTTTTTCACCCTGTATTTTCATTTTTTTCAGTGATGTTTTAGGCCAGGGCTGGAGACTTGGCTTTCTTGGTATTCTTCATATGGAGGTATTTAATCAGAGGTTAGAACAGGAATATGATGCTAACATCATTATCACTTCACCAAGTGTACCATATAGAGGTAATTGAAATATAAATAAATTACTTCAGTTTGACAGACTAGTGAATATAGTGTGAATCTGTATTAGAACTAATTTTACAGTCAAGATTGGTTGAGTGGCCCATTTACATTGATTCCAAGAAACACTTATGTTTTGATACATAAATATGTACATGTCACTGAAACTTTTATTTCAGCAAAGTACTGCATTGTCTTTTTGTATTTTGCTAAGTCTCCAGTGTGAAATGGCTAATTTTGTATCAGTAAATTAGTTTTCATTAAAAAAAATAAACATAGGTAGCGCATCTGCATCTTTATAAATGACCGGCTGGGTTTATTTTTCAGTTAAAATCTTTGGAGAGAAGAACATTAAAATGTATGGCACTGATGAAATAATGGTATTAAATCCCAGCAAGGTAAGAAAAAACCCATTTCTTGGGAAGAAGGCATTTTGTATGTATATTATTAAAAGAGTGAATAAACAGATTACACGTGGCTAAAAATGATCAGATGATTTCCATTGGTCAATTATTTCACACTGTTATGCCATAAGAAAAAAATGGTTTTTGATCAAATGTAATTTTTGCAGTAAGTTTTGCTTTGTTTCTTGTAAAGACAGAAATTAAAAGTGAAAGCTAAATGGTACATTGTACAATGTACTTGTTGTAATCTGTGAAAGTTAATTATTTGCCTTGTATCTAATTGTTGTCTAGCACTTTAAAATTTATTGTGTAGTCCTTTTTTGCATGAGCTTGTATTTTCTCCTGCGTGTTTTTAGAGAAGGTTTAAATTTAAGTTTCATATTTGACAGCTTCCAAATCCTGCCATCATCTCAGAAGTGTTGGAACCCATGGTCCAGGGCACAGTAATAACGCCATCAGAGTACAGGAAAGACATAACAACATTATGTCAGGTGAACCAATAATTCTGGATTTGTTTAAATAACACTTAATGTTCCAAGCTTCCTCATGTCCACTTACAAAAATCGTTTATTAAATGATTTAAGTTGAAAAGAATTGATTATTAGATTTTAATTTTTCCAAAAAATCTTGACAGGTCTTTAACTGACGAGTCACAACAAAATCATGTTTGATGATTTCACCATAATTCTGATTGTATTCTTTCTTTTTATATAGAGACACTGCAAGTGTCTGTGTATATTCTGATTGGTCTGTCTGTCCACGTTGTTGCTGTCTGGCTCATGACATTTGCCCCGTAACAGCCAAACCGAATTTTTGTTTAACTTTATATTTACTTTACCGTATTTTTGTTTAACTTTATATTCATGGGCATTATTGGTTTATGTTGACAGTAATTTTTTTTCTCTTTTTGAATTTTTTTTTATTTCTCACACATTAGCATTTTCAGTGGCTTTTGTATCCTATGGAACTGAATCACTTGCTATTTTTTCAATGTCCATGTTACCTGTAGTACATAATGTAAGAGGGTAAGAGTGATAATGCTGTTTTAAAGCATTCATTATGTAACAGTGCATCAAAGTTGGCCAAAACATTTTGTGCACTTTTTTCTGCGTAATGTTTGAACATTTGTCAGCTTTGCTGTCTTGTCTTTTGTATGGTGTCTGTATATTTGCCAGTTTTGCTGTCTAGTTTCAATTCATAGCTGTAAAATTAAGGAAATTTTATTTAATAATATTCACACTTATGAAATTTGATAATTGACTGTATTGTTTTTATTCTGAGTTGAAATGTCTCAGTAAAATTATAATTTTGATGGTTATAATTTGAAAATGAAAGCTTGATTAAATTTCAGGATAAAAGGGGCCATTTGGAAGAAGAGATACATATTGGAGAAGACAGAATATTGATGAAGTTTATTCTACCTCTTAACGAGATTGTGTTGGACTTCTTTGATAAATTGAAGGCCATTTCATCAGGATATGCAAGGTAAGACGTTCAAAGCCTGTGGCCTGTTTCACAAAAAAAGAAAAAAAATTTACAAACAAGAAAAAAATTACTGGTTTTGAAGATTGCTAAGGTAAGACTGTCTATAAGGTCTTAGCAGAAATGTGATATTGTTTAGACAAAGTTGAGCAATAGCAAGCCCTGCATTTTTGTGGTTTGAGAGAGAGGGTGGGAGTAACAGTGGTAACTAGCAAAAAAATGCATCAAAGTTACCATGTTATTTGGCAAGCTGCAACATGGAGTGTGAATTGGAGAGCACATGGTCCAACTGTGTCTCCGTGTGAAAGTTACCTTAATCTATTCTTCGGTATTCAACTATATATTAGTATAAAGTTTTAAGATACCACAAGTGAGACTGGGCATGATAGTAAAGAACTGCAATAATTGTTTTGTGTTACAGGGAAACATTGTTATAATGTTGTGAATTATGTTCCAGTTTTGATTATGAAGATCATGGTTACCAACAGTCCCAGGTGACAAAGGTAAGAAAAAAGTTGAAGGATTTCAAATGGCATGGCAAGTGACACATGCACATGTGATTGTGCACTCACCTGCACACACACGCACACACACACACACACACACACACAGAACAGCAGATCATATATGGCCAGCCCACTTGAATGATTGTTGCGTAATCCTCGCGAGAAATTTATTTAGTGTCTGATTGAGAATTAAGTGGCAACCTTTTTAGTGGATCGCCATATTTGATCCGCGGGTATGTTAGTCTGCTGTTATGAATGTGCTCTTACAATAATTTTTAGGATTAAATCTTGTTTGTATGTACCAGTCTAGGAGTGTAACATAATGCCTCAGGCAGCCTGTATTACTGGATTGATCAGTGAAGTGCTACATCAAATTGGTATAATCAAAAGACTTTGAAGTTTTTAGGTTGACCAGAACAGGGAATTATATTGTCTACGATATAATTCCCTGACCAGAAGTATCTGATGTGATGCATTGAGTAGGTTTGGGAATGTGCATTACATAATGAGAGTAACTCTTAACGGAAGCAATGAAAACCTATGCAATAGAAGCATTGGAATGATGATGGTCATGACTGCTTCAAAGGGATAATGCACATTTCTATTGCATTTGTTTAAGGAACTCCTCAGTGTGTGATATGACATATCAGTGATCATGGGTACTTTCCATCCCACAGGTGACCTTTAACTTGAATGATCATGAGGTGGAGGAGCTATCCATGCTAGTACACACGTCCAAAGCTGTGCAAGAAGCCAAGGAGATGTGTGTTAAACTCAGGGACAATGTCCCCAGGCAGTTGTTCCTTATAGCAGTCCAGGCAAGGATAGGTGGGCAAGTTGTTGCCAGAGAAAATATCAAGCCTATGAAGAAAGACGTTACTGCCAAATGTGTAAGTGGGTCATGTTTTGAGATACTCTGTTGTTTTGTTGGAAATGTCCAAGATTCTGATTGCGGACACACTAAAATTAAGGACAATACGTAGTGTTGAAATCAGCTCCAAACTCTGCCCGTCATGTGCTATTTATCAATTTCTACAAGTTGGATTTTGTGTAATTTGGTTCTTGTTGGTCTATCTTCCATTTTTGACAGAAAAAAATTAGATGATTGTCAGTGTAAATTTGAAAAATGTAGAAATAGAATTAATTTATTGAGGAAATAATTTTATTTTGATTTGACAATGGAAAAATTCCCTCTGGCAAGTTAGAAGCTTAAAACATCAAAACACTCACATAAGACTTGAGTCATTGGGTTTCTTGGTTTTTCTTTTTCCTCTCTTGACTCCGAGCCATTGAGTCTGATTTGTAAAACAGTTCTCATTTTTTAATGTTTAATCTCTCTTTTTTATTTCAGTATGGTGGAGATATAACAAGAAGAAAAAAACTTTTAAAAAACCAAGCTGAAAAGTTGAAAAAAATGAGAAAAATTGGAAAAATTACTGTGCCAAAGGAAACGTTTATAAACATACTGAAAAGGTAGCAGTAAGCTCTGTCTGGGGAGTATTGTTACAAGCTGAAAACATGTCCAGACAGATGCACATTGTCATTGATACTGCAGCAAAATAGATGCTGATTTTCAGGTAGTTTTCCTAGGCTGTGATTCAAGTTAGCAGTGCACGCATGTGTCTGGAATACCATCATGGTAACTAGTAAGAGTCTGAACCATGTTTGGATCATTTCTTGCAAAAGTACACATAAAAAATGCTCTAGACTGTGGGATATTAGTGACGTTACTTTACCTATTGGGAGAGATAGCTACACATCAGCGACAAGAGACATAAGAACTTTTCACACAAACTTGATTTGGAAATCATCTTGGTTATATTAATTTTATGTTAAGGCAATGTGGAGGTAAAATAAGTACATGAAGATAACCAGGCATTCGTTTGAGGTAATATTTTCACAAACATTTTAGTAGACTTCTGGATGTCTGTTCTAGTAATCATTTTTAAATGAAAAAAGATGGTCATTGGAAGTGTTAAAATCAATTTTAATTTTAAAATATATTTATGTAGGTTGAATTAATATTCAATGGGAATTAAGATCTATTTATTGCTAGTATTATTTATATAAATGCTGTTTGATTTTTCCTACTAATATCAGGATTTATTTTTTGTGAAGATGAATAGTAACATAATTATGTTTATCTTGAAGTTGCACACATGAAGCTTCATATTCCAAATGAAACAAATTGAAAGAACAAGTTACAATAATGAGACCTAGGTAATTGGGAACCAATTAAAACATGAGAGAAAGAGGATATGATACCTTTTGGTGCATAAAAAGGTGACCGAAATTCTCTTGGCTGTTTCACACCAGTGGAATAAAAATAGCAATGAAACATGATCATATGTCACATAATCGAAATAGAACGTACTTTCTGCAACAAAAGGGTATCAAGACATTCTTGTCTCATTTGCAGTAGTGTCTGGAATTTGCTGAAAGGGGTGTCTTTTTCAGGGTATGAAATTAATGGCAGAAACCCAGATTGATGAACATTTTTGATATATTAGTAGGAGAGCATTTTGACTTCTGTTTATGCAGACATAAAAGGTCTCTGGCAGAAAGCTTTTAACTGATTACAATGACATATGATGCAAACATAAATGGATCAAACACCAACATTATTGATTAAAATAGCCATAATATTGATGATCAGAGACTTTATTATATTTTTTGTGTGTCATGCTGTATCTTGTGTGCACATTTAGTAATGCTTGTCACAAAAAAATGCACATTTTCTAACACGTCACCAATGAATGGTTATTTTAATTTTTATTTTAAAAAAATGCAAATATAAGTGTCCAGATGGCATAATTCATTTTAGCATAAAGTTAGGTGATATTGATACTCAGTATATTTTACACATAGCTGGCATTATATTAAAACTTGACATGCCAATTATATGAAATGATTCTGTCACTCTGCATGTCCCTTATTGTCCAGGAAGCTGAAGAAGACAATTTACAGTAAGGTACACCCTCCCATCTTTCCTTACAACACCAGCTCCACCTATCCATTTGTCCACCAAGGGTATTCCTCTGAGCAGACGTTCATTCTCAAACACAATAAGAGCTCTCTGGAGAGTCATTATAATGTCTTTGTTGTCCTCAATGTTTGCCACAGAAGCTGATATTGCTCCAATGAGAAAATTCACCAAAAGAATGGGAATGGCAAACACATACAATATGTGTAAAATAATAAGAGTAACAGTGCTTTCTTGAGTATCCAACTTTCCTACAATGTCCTCCATGTTAAGCATTATCTTAAAGGATGAGTAAAAACTTGCGAAAAAGTCTTCATACCCATCAATGCAATGCTCACGAAGTATCCCATAGAACACAACAGAAAAAGAGATGTGAACTAGCATCAACAGAATCAAAAATTGCATGAAATCTGCAATCATTCTCTGAAAAGCAATAACAAAGTAACCTATCTGAGGCATAACCTGTGCAACATACAAAACATACCAAATATTGAATATGCAAGCTACTGAAAGAAACAGATAACCATATGAGTTACTTGTGGCTGCGTACGTGTGCATACTTATACCAATAATAATGAAAATATTCTGAAAGATATCAATTACTTTATATGTATACAAAAAAAGTATGGTTGATCGATTCCTGAACAATTTTAAAAATGTATATTCTGGTTGGTGGCTTCTCCAGACAACTGCAAAAAAGTCAAGCAATTGTCCCAAGAGTTTGACTGTTGCAAATGCCAAAATCACATAGACCAGTGCTTCTGATGCATGGTACTGGAAAATATTGGAGCTTTGAGAAATAATGGTATGTAAACAGGTTGGTAGTTCAGGAGTCTTAGGTGGCTTACAGGGAGGTGACTGTTCATTGGCCACGCTGGAGGTTATCATGTATGTGGTGTTGTCACTGGAACTGCCATTGGTAGATTCACCCGACATTTGGCTACAAATTTCAGCATTTTCATTGGATACGTTAGCAAGGGTAGGGAGCTTGGAGAATTCTTGCTTAATCACCATGCTTATCTGAAAGCTCAGGACGGTGTACCAAAACAACAGCGTGTACAGGCATCTCCAAATAACACTTAAAGCCAGGGAAAATCTTATATTTTTTGTTCCAGCCCTTACCCAAGACTGAATCAAAGGAGACGTCAGGCACCTGTGAGTATCTGCATTGTTTAGGTGTTTGGTATCCAGTCTGGTCAACATGAAGAGCGGAGACTTCAGCAGACGCCCATTTGGAGTAGATGGATGATATTCTGTAATATCATACCAAAGGATCTGCTTCAAGCCACAAGTTCTGTACGGTTTCATGTAAACACCCTCCGTGTTGAAAATAGCTTCAATAAGCCCCAGACTTCCTAGAGCTGCAGCTAATTCTACTGGTTTCAGGCCAAGGTCGTTTTTACCATGAAGCAGAACTGTCAATGTATCCAGGTCCAATTCAGAGCAAAGAACTTTATAAATTTCCAAGTATTTCCGCTCATTTTGTGGCCAGATATGGAACCCCCAAGCCACTGCATGGATGATATTGTTATGACCAACGTCCACAACATCGGCTTTAGCTCCAATGCTTAGTAAAACTTTTATACAATTCAATGCTCCTTGGAAAGCACAAATGGCCAGAGGAAGGCAAAACTCTCTGCAAAACGTAGCAATTTCTAGATCACTGTCATAGCAGAATTTATTATCAGCTAAGTGGTCACCATGGCATTCTAGATAGAAATTTACAGTATCTTTATCATCTGTTGCTAATGCTTTCAACCACTTGCTGGCTTCTTCTGTATCTAACATGCCGTTGGGATAAGCCACGCTGATTTTTCTCTGACCATTGCCAATACCAACCAAAGCAATGTCATCACTTACTTTTCCATTGGCTGCCCCCATTTTCCCTTCTATACCAAGATTTTAACGTATCTACTGCTCTATGGAGTTTGCAAATATTAATGCATCTGCCTGTTCTCTCTTTATATATTTATCCCCCCTGACAATTCTCTCCTAGTTATTCATCACAATCAACCATTCAATTAGCAGATTGTATCAAATGCAATGTCTCCATTTGTGCTTGCATTCAACTTAAGTGTCCATTATGCTGCCACTATCACGTAACATGCCAAATTGAAATGTACTTATTTACTGCACTGTTACTGAACAAAGTATTTTAGGGCCTGTTCAGGACCAGTTGATCCACAGACTAACTTTAATTGCTCTGCCCCTACAGGAATGGCTTGCATGGGAGGTGGAAATTCATTGTCAAGAATTTGATATATCCGATCCGTGGCCTAGTTAGTCCACGGACCAACTGGTTCTGGACAGACCCTTATTTGAGTACAATACAGTGTGCTTAAATGAAAATAAGTTATATTTGAAAATATACTGATCAGACAAGAGAAACACAAATTCCTTTGTATGAAAAAGAAACTTCATTTGAAATTCCACGTTTTTATTTCATATTTTATATTCACCCAGTTATTGTAAATAGTGTTTCTGTGCATATTTTCTTTTAATTTTCAATTTGAAAAAAAAAAAAAAAAGCAATCTCTCAAAATACAGAGCTGCTTAAATACACTTAATCTGTTACACCTAAATGAAAGATACTCAACTACATGTAATGTTACAAGAATTTCCACTCAACAGCTATCCCTGATAGATGGCTTACATGTTCCATGATGCTAAAATTAATGCATTTACCTTGTATCATGTATCACTTACAGATTTTTACATTACAAAATGAAGATTGAATAGATTCTGACCTGACAACATAACAGTCATAACAGTAATTTACATTGAAATTATTCAAAACATCAGATATGCACTATTACACCTGTATACCAAACTTTTCACTCTTTGCAGTTTGAAAAGAAATACAGACCGAACTAATTTTATATGAAATTATCCCAAAGTGAGAATCTTTGACCATACCATTAACATGAATCAATATTTTGGTGCAGCCTGCTCACAGAGTCACACCAGCAGTGTCTTTTTACACTATTTCTATACCTCTCGTTGTTCAGAAAGAACCAGACATCTACAAATCAGGGCAAGATTGAAAGTTTCCTGCTTCTTTGTCAAATAGCATAATATGTCATTCTGGCACGCGTCTAATTAATTAGTCATTTTAGATCTGCCCTTTTTACATTACTTTTATCTCCCCTGCAGTTAGGACAAAACCATTTCCCTTTTGGTTTTGTAGAGAGCTGTACACAGTTAAAATGGAACCATTCAATTTCACACTGTTCGTTATCGCAAGCAATCATTTCTCCATAAGATATCTGATCACATAAACAAAAAGTAGGTTCTTCTGGATCAATTGGGTTCTCTATTCTCTGGTCTTCTTTTTCTTTCTTAACTTTGCGTTTCTTCTTTTTCTTCACCTTTTCTTTTTCCTCCTAAAATGAATTGTAAAATGTTTTAGCATAAAGTAAAGGAATTATTGATATCTAAATTATTGAATTGTAAAATGTTTTGGCATAAAGTAAAAGACTTACGGATGTCTGAATTATATCTATTTCTGAATAATTTCCACCAAAAATATGCTGCTGATAAAAAGGATCAGCAAAAATGTGATATTGTAGCCCAAATAACATAAACAGACCATTATATAAAACAAAATTTATACTAGTCTTCCAAAGTTTCCCAAATTCCAAACACTCTTTTCTTTCTCTTAGCTGGGAACTATCCAAGACTATAAATGAACTTACCTTCTTTTCTTCTTCTTTGCTAACACTTTCCGTCCTTTCTCTCTTTTGCCTCCGCTGTCTCTTCTGCATCACCTTCTCCATCTTTGGTTCAACATCAGACGTAATTGGGGTGGTGGTGCCTGCTGCAACAGCAGCCACTGTAGCAGCTATCGAAGTGGCTGAGGAAATCTCTTTCTTCTCTTTTTTGACTGAGGTTGAGCTGTTGCTCTTATTGGACATCTGAGTGTCATCTCTGTGGTCAAGAATCATGTGCGAAGATGGATCTGAAATTTAAAAAAAATGTGGAGTTCATAGTTTGGTAATTTCATGTTATTGTTGTAAATAATGTCCTAGTGTTGCCTTTGAGATACCATAACTAATAGGTCTTGGTCTGTAACAGTAAGTGAAAAAAAAAACAGGATTATTGAGAATTATTGAAATAACCTAAAGGTTGTAAAAAATACTACATGAATGGGTGAGTACTTACTCATATTTGAACAAGAATAATACATCATGCTATTCTATTCGAAAAGACAATATTTTTAATTGAAGCAATTGATTTCTTTGCAACAAAACCCCATACTTCTAAATAAAGACTTTGTTACCTTGCTGGTGTTAGTGTCAATAAGTAAAATTGAGAGAGGATTTATTTTATGAGTCCTACAGGATGCACTCCAAAATAAAAGGGGCAGTTGGTGGAATTGGAAAGCACATGCATTGCCAGAGATTTCATTATCAAAAGTGAACAGAGGGCATAATACCAACAAAAATAAATTTGATATTTTATTATATGAAAAATCAAACCACAAAACTTTCACAAATCTCCAACAAAATGAAATGCCTGCAAATAGGCCTTTGGATGATAAGCACAGATAGCAGTATTTAAAAATAAGAAATTATTTATCGCAAATTGACTCTGATTTTGGATCCTGCATAAACAGCAAGACCCACGTACCCTGTTAGTAGCTGTTAGTTTCTGGGTGTGTGGGTCAACCAAAAATGTGCAGTCTGCATTTGTGACAGAAATGCGATAGCATGGAGCTTTTAGGGAAATAAATTTCTAATCCCCTGATAATATTTTCATAACCCATTCCCCAATGAAAACATTATCCAAGCGCTGGCCACCAAGTTAACCGAGTAGAAAAATCATGGAGATACTAAGGAACATTTATCATCAAAATCTGAATACAAATGTATGCTATTCAAATATAATTAATATATTTCTCATCAGCTCCATTTTTATCATCATAATTACAAGTCTAAAAAGAGTAGACTTTTCCAGACTCCCCCCCCCCCCCCCCCAAGAGACTACAGTTTTAGGTTAAAAAGCTAAAAATGATGACCTTTGACACCAATCACTTTTATTATTTTTCAAAAGTGTACAGTGGGAATTATCACCCCTCCCCCACCACCACCACACACACACCAGCGTACGGTTTGTAGACTTGTGAAAATGATGATAAAAATTGATGACCTCTTACTAAAGTGTATGATGCCACTTTATTTGTGTATTGCAAAATACAACAAGAGCTACATGTCAATTATTTACAACTTAGGTTTTCTCCACCTTATGAAAATAAGATCAAATCGTATTTGAAATAGCAAAACTGTAGGCTTAAATCATTTTAGCATAAAAAAATTACATAAATGCAAAAAAAAACATTGTTAATGACTTTTTCTCCAAATGAGAAATGCCTCATTGGACTATAATTGAAGCAGGTGAATGATTGCAGATCTCAGAAGACAGCTAAATTGCCAACAAAGCTGTGAACTGATGAAAACCCATTCCAATTATCAAAAGGATATTATTTGCATAGAAAATAATTTGTATCCTGTAAATTGCATTGTCAATAAATTAATATATGAAAAACATTCCAATAAAATGCCTATGTATTCATCAAAGTTGAGTCTTTTCAAAAACTTTGCTGCAATTAAATTTTTATATATGATTAGGCATATTTAGCTATCATTACAAATTTCATATATTTTCTGGATAGACCTGATGTATAGGCTGAAAATCACCCATAACATAAGCAAGTAAAGCAGAGCCCAGCAATTTACTGACCCTTGCCAACACTGCTCTTGGAAGAAGTTTTGGTATTGTCAGTCTTGCCTGCACTAGGTGCCTGCACAGGACTCAGGACTGAATCTACAGAAGAGAAATAACAGATGTGGGCAATTTCAAAGTGATGTCCACTGCAGGCCAAATACTTAAACACCATGAAATTGCCCATTTTGCTGGAATTTAAGACAGCTCAACAAGTTGTAAAACCAAATGTGCATTCAATTTAATTTCTGGAGCATTTAATTGAAAATGCATGTAAGAAACATACAATATATTCAGAGATTATATTAACTGAGAGTTCTTCTTGGCAACAATATGACCATTAATCAGGGTGTTTCAGCTACACATCAATAGTTTAAGATAAGTAAAAATAAATATTCTGCTAAAAGTTTGTTAAACAAAAGCAAGCTGAGGAATCGACTTGATATAGTAAATCAAAAGTAAGAAGTTCTTCCTAAATATAAATTAAATCAATACAGATAACTGGAAAAAAAAAAATACATAGAAATCACGAAATACAAGCAAATAAAATCAAAATAACTAAAAATAAATAAAACAATCTAGCACAGCAAAAGTTGGTTACATTTGCAAGAGATAATTTACAATAGAGATAAATCGCAATTATATATGTAAACATGTTACAAACCATGACAGGGTTCTTAGCAAAGCACTTAAAGATGAAACAGTTATTTTTATCACAAAGCTTATTACATTAATCCTGTGGTCACTGAAACATTTTTGTTTCAACAAAAGAACTTATTTCCCACTTAACTGACAATTAAGTAAAATAATAAGAAACAAAAAATAAAGCAATAATAATAATAATAATAATAATACTCATTTGGCCAAAGTCAATTATCTTTAACGTTGAAAAACTATCCAAGGGCAAGTGGCTCCTAAAACTCTGTTGATGTTACTATATTTTCCATTGCATTCTCTTTTGTTTGAAAGAAGAAGCACTAACATATTTGGAGGTAATTTGGTGTGCAGTTAACTGCTCAGGCAATCAACAATAATCAGACATGCTCTGTGGGAAGAAAGTTAAGAGGATGCATGCTTTGGAAATGTCAATGTGTCTTTAAGATAAAAAAAGGTCCATGATACCAAATTTACAAGGAAAGCATATATATTTGTATCACACAAAACACATTTCTAAAACAGCTTGGTTTTGTTTTGATACAAATACTCAGGAGTAAAATAATCAAATTTTTGCTTCTTTTACCTTTGTCAAAGAGGTGCAGGGGTACAGGTGCATACAGAAAAAAGAAAAGGTTTGGAAGCATACCCATCCATTTCATCAACCATCAAAATACCACATGGTTAACAAACATATCTGATCAAGATGCAGGTAACGGGAATGTCCAAAAATGCCATTCAAACTATGCACTATACACATGCTTGTACAGTACAGTTTTGATAAATGACATATTCACAAAACAGCACTAACCCCTGTTACTATTTTTTGCTGTACTTTTGTAGTCAGTTTTAGTTGTATTGCGATGATCAGTGTGGCCAGGTAGGGAATCTACAGAAAGAAAAAACGACTACTTCAATAGTGAAAAAGTGACACTCAAGTCTCACATTCAGATTAGTTATAAATACGAAAAGCATGGCAAGTAAAATAGCAAAATGGCACAGAGCAGAATGTTCTTGTTTCAGATGATATCATGATATTTTCTTTTTTTTTCTTTTTCAGGAGACACTGTAGGATTAAATGTCTTCTTTGACATCAGCTGGACAAGACAATTCTATTCTAAGCCAACCTAAAGTATGGATTTTTGTCTTTTCAATTGTATTTGAAAAGGATTTTAGGACTAAAGAAATTCTGATGATTTGAGCCACAATAGAGACATTATCACATTGTTTCATGAGCAATAAATAAAATGATTTGCAATAAACAATGACGCTCTGACTGAAACCAATAAAACTTCTATGAGTGTTAAATTTATAAGTACATAAAATCTGTTTGCTATTTTCAATACAATGTATATATATGAATTACTCAAATATAACTTGTTCTCACTACGTGAAAAAAAACATGCGCAGAGCACAATTAGAAAACTCTGCCTAATTACTCTCATCCAATCAAGCTAATATCATTTCCTTGCAATCCCCCCTTCTATAATCATACAAATTAATAATGGTGAGTGCAATCACCAAAGGCACTATTAATCAACCCTTTATCCTTAATTTGACAGATTACAACTGGAGCAATCAAACAGATCAGCATGAGCTACACAGCAACCCCAATTGTTCTTAATTGCTCCCATTAAAGGTTTCTGCATAGCTGAAAGGGAGTGAATACTTATTATCCAGGCACGCACATGTACAAGCAGACACACACGCACATGTACAAGCACACACACACACACTGCATCTATCACCTGTACAAACTGTCACCTAAAAGTTGAGTTTTTTTCATTTGTTCAAATACATATGATAAAATATGACATACACACAATTATATTGAACATGAATTGTTTGGCATCATATATGAGAAAGTAATACTGTAGGTAATAGGGAAGTAGCAAGCTACTATCATTAACAAAGTGCTTAGTTACACAATAGTTTATAACAATCAAGTTAAATATTAAAATAATTACTAGTACTTCAAAGAAAATACATAAAAAAAAATCTTGAGTTGGCAAGAGTGCCGAAATGCACACATGTAAAAAAAAAATACAACTTGCAAACTTGTTCATAAACTTTTATCTCAACAAAAAGTTACATTACAGATTACTCTACACTGAGACACTTTCAATATCAACATCAACAAAATAATTTTGGAAATCAACAAATATACCACAGACTTTTCAAGTTTGAATTTCAACAATTTACCTAGATTTTCCAAATCCTGTTCAAGCTGCCTTGTCCTGTTTTCAATAAATTCAATGATCTGTGAGACCAGATGAAGCTTTTCATCTCCTATTTCTGTAGTTTTGATAAGACATCTCTGAACTTGTATGATGGACCTCTTCACACTGTTTACATCATTCTCGTTTTGATAATTCTCATGGTGGTGCTCCAGATCATTCATAATATCTGTTGAAAAAAAATTTGGTAAAACAATGAATCAAGATTCAAGAAACACGTCCTATTAAGAGCAAATATATATCTACCAGTAGACTAAGTCAAAAAGTAAACTAAATATACAATTTAAAAAAATGACTAAATGCAGACTCACTTTTAATGAAATTGGCACTGTAGACAAGAAAAAAGTAAGCCCTTTTTTAATATAAGATAATGATTTTATTGCCATATTCATTTTAGACTAAAATTAAAATTAATTTCATGTGTTTATAAAATGACCAATTTCTTTGTGTTAAAGTCTGGTTAAAAGTTACAAAATATATAACAAGTTTAAATGTGCTCATACGTATTTAATGCAAAATATCTGAGTAAGGTAGGTCTATAGCACATTTTTTGATCTGATAATTTGAGGTTGGAAATGCACTATTTTATCTGCCTGATTATGTTTCAAGTTTTGAGTTGACTATAATATGTTCAATCAAGCAGGGTCTCTTTCTTTGCATTTGGAAAAACTACAAAGTCTCCTGACATCAGAAAATCATCCACCAGCATCTCACATATAACTAATGAATGACAAGAAGCACTTCTGGTTAAATTGGGAACTTGAAGATGGCATAAGGGTTTGCATCAACTTTCAAGTATTCTATCTCCAAACCTATTGCAACTGTTGGAATTGAAATTAAGAATACTAGTATAAATTCTAAATGGTTATATTAGGTGCTGTTAATGTGTGCAAAACCTAGGAGTTTTAGTTACCACATTCTTTCTACAATATGCGTTCAAATTTGAAACAGACCTTATTTTGTTGAATTCATGAAGGGAATGTCAGCGTACTAGTAATTTAATAAAGAATTTAATTTTAAAAGAAATTAGAGTAAACGATTATTTAAACTGCAAATGGCAAAGTCATATTTGTTTGAGAAGGTAGGGAGGATCAAAATGTTATTATCCTTTAACTAAAGCGTAAAGTAACTGATTCTGAGATCACCTTTGGTTTCTTTTTTTTTCAATGACCTCACTACTTACCAATAGTTTGTGCATCTAGTTCACGCATCTGCGAAATAACCCTTTGAAGATCGTCAGGCAAGCTATCCAGGCAGTCAAGATAATTGTCCAAGTAAGTCGCTGAACACAGCGCTTCAACCGCTGCCTGGTTCAATAGACTCATTTTCTTTCAGTCCTAGAACATGGAAATTGATATACAGTTATTTTGTTGGAAAGACTAATGGGTAAAATACTCAATCAAAAGACGTATTTCCCTTTCAAATACCGCTTTCGATGACCTCGTTTTCTTAGCGATGGTGCTTTCATCACAACGGATTGTTGATACTGAGATTTTATATAGGTCAATAGTTAAAAAACCACTTAAAGTCATGAATATTTTTATTAAGTAATTATTTGCATAAATAATGCAAAAGTATTCACAAAAGCAAACTATTTAACTAGAATTTCAGGACTTTTACTTTTGTTTGAAAATGTGTAATGAACTTATATACACGCGTTAGCCTGTGTGACTTATAAATGGGTCAAGGTTGAATTCAATGGAAACAGCATGAATGTGTGGAGTTTTACAATTTTTAGGGTCTGTTACATATTGACACCAATTTTATAATGATGGCTTTACCTGTTGGATATTCCAAGTATTGGGCATGTGTCAAATGTGCGTCAAGGATATCTAATTCAGAGGGGAGAAATTTCAGTTATCCAAAACTTTTCAGCACAACCTCTTCTTTCAAAACCAAAAATGAATCAGCTTGGATTGAACCACAGGGATATAATACTGGGGTTAAAGTATACAACAGTTTAACAAGAAAAAAGGACTATTTAGTTCTCCCATCAGGACCTGTAGCTTTCTGGTATGTGTTTCCTAATCCTCATTACCCTTTTCAATTAACATAAAATCTTGGGTCTTTTGAAGAATAAAGGAAACTTTTAAAAATTCATTTTGATTTAGAAAAAAAAAAAAAAACACGACAAGCACTGTCTAATGAGCCTTGCCACACCTGTCTCACTTATAAAGGTTATTGCATTTTAGTGTATCTTTGAGATTGCAACATGATCTTGAAATATTTAGATTTTGTGCTTTATACACGTATACTCAGTAATGTTGATATATTCTTCAGGTATATGTGTGGTCCAACAGTTTATGATGAAGCTCACATAGGACATGCTAGGTACACAGGAAATTGAACAAAAGTAGCTGAACTAGTTTAGATGCAGTCTTGATATTGCAGATTACTAATAGTACATGTAAACTAACTTCTGTGTATAAAGACACCAACGTTAGTCAATGACACTCTAAAAATTAATTTCAAAAATACAACTGTAACATTGAAATATATATTTATGTTAAACACTGCTTCTTTACATAACATTAATGAATTCTTTTGTAGTAATACAGCATTTTTTATATTACAGCTCATATGTTCGGTTTGATATCATAAAAAGAATACTTCAAAGCATCTTTAATATTAATGTTGTACAAGTCATGGGAATAACAGATATAGACGACAAGATAATAAAAAGATCAATAGAGGTTAGTCATTATTTATTTACAAATGTGTAACTTCAAATGTCCAATATTTCAAAGTAACTATTGTTGAAATTATTCCTTGTTTTGCTTATTAATTAACAGAATTTTGAGTGATATGCCAAAATTAGAATATGATAATTTACCTTCAGTTTCAGATGCACACTAACAGATTAAAACTCATTGCCAAAATTGTATATACTCTCTTAATATTCTGGTATTATTGATTTACAGGTTCAGTCAGATTGTAGTACAATCTCAAGAAAGTATGAGCAAGAGTTTGACAGGGATATGTTGTCTCTTAATGTGTTACCACCTGCTGTTAAGACAAGAGTCACTGAGCACATTCCACAGATATTGGATTTTGTTAGGCAAATTATGGACAAAAAATTAGCATATGTCACAAAAGATGGTTAGTATGGTTATAATCTATAGATCACTTAATTTTTCTTCAGAAATAATGATTTTTATGCAAAAAGCTTTGTATGATTATTAAAAAGTGCACATTAAAATTGCCAAAATGGAAAAATTACATTTAAAGCTCGAGTGCTATTACAACTGTTTCTTTTCCGGAATGTTTAACAGAAAGCTTTCCCTAACTCTTTCATAGGTAGTGTCTATTTTGATGTGGAACAGTATGGCTACTATGGGAAATTGATGACACACAGTGTAGATGCACAGATAAGAGATGCGGGTTTGTGAATGACTTTAACAGATTCTATTACAAACATACTGAAAAAAAAAAACATGTATATCCCAAAGACAAATGCATAACTGTTACAGAAAAATAGTCAGCATGTGTAAAAGCCCAAAACAAGGCATTAAATTATTCAATCAATTGGTGCATAAGTTGATAGATACATGTACGTACGTACCCGTCATATATTTCAGAAATCCCAGAAAAGAGAAGTGCAAGAGATTTTGCCTTGTGGAAAGCAGCTAAGCCTGGAGAACCATGGTGGGAATCACCTTGGGGTCGTGGAAGACCCGGTTGGCATATAGAGTGTTCAGCCATGGCACAGTGAGTATATGCTATGCATGCTATGCACAAATAAGTGTGCTTGCATGCTTGCAGGTGAACAGAACTATGATATACACCTTAACAAACACTTATCCATGCACATGCCGGGCACATCCACACATTTAAATACACGTTATGCAACCAGCAAGGTTCTTAACACATCTGCAATGGACTGTTTCTTGTAATTAACTTAATGTAAGAATATTATGACGATCTTAAACAAGAGGTAGAACTGATAAGGTATTGGTAATAAAAGATGAAATGTTTCAGCTAGTAAGGGTTTTGATAATCTTTTATACAGTTCTATCTTTGGAGAAAAACTTGATATTCATACCGGTGGTGAAGACCTTTTGTTTCCACACCATGAAAATGAACTGGCCCAGTCCCAGGCTTGTCTTGGTTGTGATCAGTGGTGCAATTATTGGATGCATACAGGTAACAGTCTTATCAAATCTTATGCTGCAATTTTTTCTCATTTCTGTTGTTTCCATATTAAATATATAGGCTTTACCCTGTTATTATTATTATTATTTTGCACAAAAAGTTAAAACTAAGACCGCATTCTCAACGAATTGAGCCAGGCTTTACAAATCCTGAGAACTAAAAATGGCGGACGTACATGAAAGAAAAACCGCGTAATCTTTTAATAGTCTCTCTGCCTCTCACAAGCCTCCCCACACGTCGTCCCTGCGGGTACAGTAATTAAATCTCGGCTCCGTTCGCCATGCGAAAGCTACCTGAAAAATATTAAGTGCGCATGCTCATCAGTTAAACTCGTGGTGAAGAAAACATGGCAGCTGAAGGCGATCGAAGGAAAAAAGCTCTTCTGTTCTATTATCTTTCAAAACAGAGACGAAAAAGGAATGAATTGGCCCGTAGAGCAGCAATGAATCGACTATCTACGGAGATAATATCACCAGAAATATTCACGGAGATATTCATGTTCGGAGCCAACATTTAATTACTGTACCCCGCAGGGACGACGTGTGGGGAGGCGTGTGAGAGGCGGAGAGACTATTAAAAGATTAGGCGTTTTTTCTTTCATGTACGTCCGCCATTTTTAGTTCTCAGGATTTGTAAAGCCTGGCTCAATTCGTTGAGAATGCGGTCTAACACATTTTTGTCAACTGAGTTGTTCTTTTTACTGGTTTCTAATAGTAAAAATAATCCATTCAAATGTAAGTATGGTACAATGGGTGTTAAGTTTATATTGTTACAAATATATGAAACCTACATGTATATGAACATTGTTGTTAGAAAGTTTGTCTAATCCTTCATATTTCAGGACATCTGCATTCAAAAGGTGATGCTGAGAAGATGTCCAAATCTTTGAAAAATACATTATCTATAACAGAACTACTGCAGACATATACAGCCAATCAGTTCAGGATGTTTTGTATGCTTTCACCATATAGGAACAGTGCGTATATTGATGTATATATGGTATAAAGTGTGCATCAGTGCTTTTGGTTATTCTGACAAAAATTCAATCAATACATGCAGATTAATAATAGCAAGGTTAAACTTAATAAAATACAGTTTACAAAGTTTGGCGCAAGATTCAACGAAAACTTATTAGGTAAATGACATTCTGAGAGAAAAACTAAAAATACTAATTAAAAGCTAAAAATGCTAATCAATCTTGTTAATATATGATTGATTGATTGCATCAAAATATTTTCGTCTAAGGATTGGAGTACAGTGATGAGACAATGTTAAGGGCTGTTGCAATACACCAGCAGTTGATGTCTTTCCTCAACACAGCAGATTTGTATGTAAAAGGACAATTACAGTGCCAAACATTCAGTCCTGCAGACCTCATGAAAAGGTGAACAGAATGCACTGTACTGGTACACCACAATTATCTGTAATTGAAAAGGAAATAAATCTGATAACTTGATATCTTGTTGATATTATTTATAACACGAACATGATGTATACATGACTGGACAATATTTCATCTTGTATTGAAATTGAAATTTTAGCTTCATTTGTGAACTGACTGTGCATTGAGAGTGCTGAAATTTTTTTTTTTTAGCCTTCAGGACAGTAGAAGTAAGGTTATGGAATCTCTGACTGATGACTTCAACACTCAAGCAGCTGTCGAGAATATATTACATTTAGTATACTCAGCAAATGTGTCACTTGGAATTGGGAAACGAGCAGACGCTGAGGTAACGAGCAGCTTGTTGTTAAAAAATGTGTTTTGAATGTATGAACTTCAGACTCTTTGGGCTGAAACTGTGAAAAAAACTACAGCTTAAAAATGGAATCTTGTGTGAATACGTACCTGATATGTTTTGTCTTTGGAAATATTTTGTAATAAAAAAGTAAGTGGTCATAACTTGGGTATGTTATGTCATTTTATGATTTTTTTATTTTCATGCACAGAGCTCAGGTTCAAGGCATCCTGCTGCTGTTGCAGCCATTGCAGAATTTATAGAACAGACTATGAATAACATGGGCGTAGGATTTGTTGGGAGAAAGGTATGTGAATCTTGAGCATTTCAAACTTATATATATATATATATATATATATATATATATATATATATATATATATATATATATATATATGTGTGTGTGTATGAGCATGCTAGTGAAAAAAGTGGTCGAGTGTTTATATGGTTTATTCTTGAAACAAATGAAAAAAAATTCTTGTTATTTATACCTAGTTATGAAATGCAATAAGACGGCAGTATCATTTATTGCCACATTATATGGAAAAGAAACTTATTTAAGTTCAATAAATTAATTTGAATTTTGAAAGTTTAATCAACTTAGCATCAGTATATATTTTCATTCATATAAGGGTGCTAGTGAAGACTCCCATTCAGCAGTACAACTTGGACAAGTGATGGATGAAGTGTTAGAATTCAGGAAGAGTGTTAGATTATGGGCATTGGATGTGAATGCTGAAGTAGATAAACAAATGGAAGGTAATTAGATAAGTAATTGTATTACCTTGATTTGGAGTAAAAATTATACAATATTTCTCCTGTTTTTGTAACTTCTGGTCTGCTGTATTGCCCATTCACATTTACACATTTGACAAGCCATGTCCGATTTTCGTAATTTATGTATCAGGCTAAATCTGATTGTTGTTTCATTTTCAAAGTTTTACTTGTATTTAGGAGAAAGGAATATCTCAGAATATTAGCAAATCTTAGTATTTGTTTAACAGCCATGTTGTGTAACTTTGAGCAGGTCAAACTGATAAAAGTGCTAAAAAACAAATCAAGAAAGAAGTCCTCTACAACAGACAGCCACTGCTCAAGGCTTGTGATGATTTGAGGGGATCCTTGCAGGGGATAGGTATCCAGGTCAAGGTCAGTACTTGAGGTTCNCAAAGGAATATCTCAGAATATTAGCAAATCTTAGTATTTGTTTAACAGCCATGTTGTGTAACTTTGAGCAGGTCAAACTGATAAAAGTGCTAAAAAACAAATCAAGAAAGAAGTCCTCTACAACAGACAGCCACTGCTCAAGGCTTGTGATGATTTGAGGGGATCCTTGCAGGGGATAGGTATCCAGGTCAAGGTCAGTACTTGAGGTTCAAGGTCAATTACTTTGCGTTTCCACAAAATACATGTCGGTCTGCATATGTAACAATTGTGTACAGCAAAATTCTCATTTTTTTGTTGCTTCTTATTTATTTATTGAAATCAATCCTTTCTGTATAATGATTTGGGCAAAACGTTAAAGATATTTAATTAATAGCTGGTTTCTGTACAAGTGGTGATTAATTTATAAGAAGTACATTTTATTACGTCCCCAAACTTTTATATTTGATAATCGCGGGTGCAAATGGAAGATTGCATTTCTTTTTTTGTTAACTGCTCTTTTTTCCTTCATTTTATTCAGTCTGTATTTGTTTTTCCAGGACATATCCAAAGAAAATTCTACATGGGAATTTGTTGAGAAGACGCAGCAAAAGAAAGACTAATTTAATGAAAATTTGATTCAGATATGACAATAGAGAAGTGCTTGGATCTCCAGATGGAAAATGTTGAAAATATTACTCCAGTCAGCTGTGGTACTTACTTTGCAGAGATGTTGCAAATTATATAATAATCCTCACAGAACATTTTGAGTTGTTACTATAAACATATGAATGAAAGCAATGAATAAAAGTTTTTTAATTGGTGGAATGAATTTTGAAGTTTTATAATGAAACAAGAAAACAGTTATATTGCTTTGTGGAGATAGCAATGTTGAAATGACATTTTTAGATTTATATTTAACTTTTTTCCCTTTGTGAAATCAACTCATGTCAGTTGAATAGTTTATTGAATGCTAATGTAAAGTCAAATTAACAAAAAAATTGCAAAGTTCAAGATCTACATCATGATTGTCAAAGAAATATATCACATGATAAGCTTTCATTTGGCAAAGAAAAAAAAAGTTGGCTTGAATAGAGAAGCCATCTGTATATACACAGTGTGAATAAGACAATGCTGAAAGCTAGAGCCTTTTAATATTAAGAATATTTTTCACTTATGGAGATGAGATCAAATTTATTCTTCCTCTTTACATCAATTTCATTAAATTATATTAACCATGATGTCAAACATACATTATGAAATATAGTTTTCTCTCATTTATAAAGTCATATGCCCCATTTCAAAATATTATACAAAAAAGTAAATTCTGAAAAAACACATACAAATTTTGACTCATTATTTGGCCAAAAAATGTGGATGTAAAATGACAATTCATAACACTGTTATCTACACTACTACTAAAGTTGTTTAGCTGGAACCAAAATTTAAAAAATTATTTGAAATTTTAACCTGAATCATTTTTAAGATGTGTGCAGCATTCTATCTAATGAGCAACACATAGCAGAAAATTACCCTTCAAAACTTACACCAAGGATTTTATAGCACCTTCATATAATAGCAAAGATATTTTAGCATTAAAAACAGTGCTTTTATAGTACAGGTGCAGATCTCTACAAATGGCATAGCAAGATATAATAACAACCCTGTTTCATTTTAAAGGTGCTCCCACACATTCCAAACTATAAGTACAAATATCTTTATACTGACTGGCCGTGGGGTCAAAGTAATTTAAAGACAACTAACTAGCTCATGACCAAGTTTGTTGTTCCTGTTACATAATCTTGAACATATTAAGAACATTTATCTCCCAATGACTTAACCCAAATTTGTTACCAATAATGTCATATATATACATAGCCCTAAATCACATATTGATACAGATGTAAATGTTAAGTTTTCTTATAAAGAAAAAATATTGACTCACATGTCTGACCTGATTACATTTATCTTTAAAGAGTCATGTCTTGATTCAAAATTATGAAACCTCATTGATTTAAAGTATACACATTCAAACTCTAAATTAATATATATTCTCTAATGAATTCTTCAGATGGTGTGCATTTCAGAGCCTATACATGATATTATGTACACTGCCATCAGCAAAAAAATGATTAACAAGTGTGTCATTACAGAAATGTGAACATAAATTGCACTCTAAATGTGAGCTTCAGTAGGATATTAAGTCTCCGACTGATACAGATGGGTGACTTATTGATCAACAGAGCTATAGAAAAAGACATTCAACAGCTATTGACGCAGTAGTGCTCCATGCTTATTGACTATTAATGAGTAAAGCAGCAGTAAATATACTGCCTGTGGTGTATAATTTGACTATAAAAAAATGTAATTTCATGGTAAACATATTTTTCATAAGACTAATAAACAAACCAGACTGGGGAAGGCAAAACTAAGCCCCTGGAACTTTGTATATAATCTTAAGGGACATGATGGTTTTCAAAGCATTAAGTCGATTAACTAGAGATTGTTCTCTGTGGCCACCCACCCAATGGGTCCACATCAAAAACTGAAGGTTCATCTTAAAATACAAAACTTAAACAGCTATTTCAATTAGAGTGTGCCATCACATAATATGAATGCATAGGTCAAGCAAATCAGTTGTGAATTCCAACATCTACAATTCGCTGAAATGGTATGATACAAATTGCTATTTTCAGCATAAATTTCTGTAGATCTGCAACACTGCCTGATGCCTGAGATGCTTATAGGTAAGTCTTGTTTAATGCCTCATATCATCTCAAACAGTAATATTGAACTAATTATCTTTTTTTTTCTTTTTTTTTAACTTTTCACCAATCACCACCCTGCTTCCCAGTCAGGCCTGCTAGACAGCATCTGTTTAGCACTCTGAGGTCTTGTCTTCCCATTCACCAAGCTATTCCGTTTCCCAGAACTACCAGATGCTGACCTAAGGCTGGTTAAACTCTGGGACTTCTTTCCCAGAGCGGCTGAAGCTGTGTACGGATTGCTTGGCCTCTTTGTTGCTGAGCTCGGTCTGGTCCTCCTGGTTGCGTAGTTTGTTTGCGGAATATACCCTGGTTGGTGAAGATCAAGGCCATAGGTTGGTACGCCCAATAACATTTGGCGCTTGTATTCATCGAGTTGCTCTGTGCGGCTCATGCCCTGTGTGGGACCCACGTTTTGGAGACGTTTTAATATTTCCTAAGAATGAAAAATGTATGATTAATATTGCGTTGGATCATGGCAGGCTAAGGTTGGGCTTCAGCAACTCATTTCATATTTGATGT
Organism: Lingula anatina; assembly: GCF_001039355.2. Next base: position 367,203 of record NW_019774414.1, read on the forward strand.
AGAATTTGAAATTCTGGCAAGTCAAATTTGGTCATCAGTAGCTAGTACTTCCTACCTGATAAGTCGAGTGTTCAATTTGTTCAGCAGATTTACTAATATGTGATCAATGTGTTATTCTTTAGATATTCAATTTAGTAACCCAAAAATTTTTAAGAACTCTGGTGTTTTAATCGATTAGCTTATTTTTCACAGACATTTTAGAAAATTTAGTACAAAATCAGAGAAGCAATAAATGTGAAGAGTAAACATTCATGCTTGGTTGCTATTTGAACAATATCTACTATTCCAAACCATTAACCAATGATTGACATATTGATGAGACTGATAAGCTATGTCTACACCACCTGTATTTGCAAAATCCATATCTACTACTTCATATATTTCAAAAAGTAGCTGCTAACGATCACAGTGGTATTAAATATTTTATATGCAGCATCACTGCTTTTAATGTACGGCAAAATGCACATGCATTATTCAATATGATTATGCATAGAATGTTTTATTGCTATATCCAATTACATTTTATTCTTTTTATACTAGAAAATCAACAATATGATTTCAAAAAAAAAAAAAAAAAAAAATGATTTAACTCTCTCAGTAGTGAGTCACAATAAACTGTAAAATGTGTATGAGCACTAGTACTTTTTTCACAAAGGAGTTCCCAAAGACTAAAACCTTTGTTCAATTTTCATTGTGGTCCACTGATTTGAAACGTAAGTTTGAAGGAGCAAATTACTGTACAATCAGATCACGTAACGTATTTGTGTATATTGTAGTCAAGGATGCCTTGATTTCTATTGTAATCTGCAAGCAGTAGGATTATGATTACACAAGGCACTTATAAGGTGCTGTCTTCCATTGTTAGATCCAGATGGTAAGGTTACACTTAATATACAAACTAAATCGGAAATGGAAAAAATTCCATTCAACACTCTTTATAAGAGAAAATGGGTTTCACAAAAACCAGTCTCACAAAACTGGAATAAAAATGATATTCCAATCTAAAATTCAGTGAAGAAACATGACTACCCCTCTTTCAACACTTTTTTTACACTAGCACAACAAAAAGAATATCAAATATTTTTTCCATATTAAAAAAAAATCAGGGATGCCTAAAAATTGAGAATCAATCTCAGACTCATATTCAGGTGTATAGAATATAAAGGGCAAACTGAAATTTGGTTATTGGTTGTATTACATAAAGATGCGATCAATACTGTAATACATTTCTTCATTCCAATAATTTTAGTTAATGATCAAAAGAGAAAAGAGAAGCTGTGCAGGAAAGGTTAATTGGGCATCCAATATTCAATAAGTGTAAGAAATTTAACAAGACTCTACACAGACATTTGTCATAATCAATAGGTTAAATGATGTCAAATTTCAAAGCCTTGTGAGGTCAGTTGACTAGGAAATGTCATGCATGATTCTTCATGTTAATACCTACCAGGTTTTCTAATTCAATTCTTCTCTGTTCCCTCTGTCGATTAACAGTGGCATGGGTGACCCTGCGAACTGGAGGATCAACTGCAATTTTGGCAGGTGTCTTCTTCTTCTTAGCCGCAGCAGTTGCACTCTTTTCTCTCATAATCTTTTCTAGCAGTCTTTTATTTTCTTGGTCTATTTGTCTCACTTTATCATTAGTAAAAGAAAAGTTTTTACGATTTCCCTTTGAAGGCACAGGGACCAGCACAAATCTCTGCCCACTCGGACCACGGTTTTGTTTTTGTTCTTTTTTGTCCATCTCTAAGACTGCCTGTAAGAGGGACCGTAAATCCATCTGGTCCTCTGATGTTCTAAGAAGCTCATCTCTATAGTTAGTGCGGGCATACTTAGATTCATCATATGCATTGCCTTTGCTATCATATTGCACAGTATCTTTGTGTCTTGGGCTATACATCTCTTTGCTGCCAGAGCTCTTATGTTTCTTGTGATCTTTTTTATACATTCTTGGTGGTGAGCCCTTAGGGCTAATATCTGGAGAAGGCAGTGGTGACACATCAGTTATTTCATTATCTGAAGACGATGAAACACTGGTGCTTGTAGAGCTATCACTTGTAGAGCTGGAATGAGAGCGTGAGCGAGACCGAGACCGAGACCTTGACCGTGATTTTGATCTAGATCGTGATCTGGATTGTGATTTTGAACGCGATCTTCTCCTTTGACGAGATCTTTCACCTGATCTACTGGATCTGCTTGAAGTGGACTCTGTGGTGTCACTTTCATCCGAGTACTTTTTTCGTGAACTCCTCTTTTTGTGATCGGAATCAGATCTTGATCTTGATCTTGAAAGTTCTCGGGTTTTATCATCTTTTCTCTTTGATCTTTTGCTTCTGTTCTCATCACTGTGCTTATCACTTTTTGTCTTACTTTTTCTGTCTTTGTCTTCATCCGAATCTGACCAAGCATTACGTCTTCCTATCATTTTCCCTGTGTTAGAATCTATTTCTGTTGTAGTTAGAGAAGTATCAGTTCCACTGCCTCGCCTAGCTTTTTCTCTTTTCGATTTCTTATACTCGCTGTAAGATCTTTTTGGGTGGTTGCCCTCACTGTCACTATCTGAACTATCACTGCGCTTGTCAACAACTTTGGGTACCCGAGCTTCAATTTTTCTAACACTACTTCGATCTGAGTTGGAATCATGTCGACTCCTTGGCGGCGAGTCTGCTCTTTTCCGATCGCTATGTTTACCCGATGGCGGCTTCTTGGACGATTCGGGCACTTTAGGTGAATCAAAAAAGTCAAAATCTACTTCACCGTGAAGGTTCTCCTCCATTTTGCATGCTATTTATCAACTACAATTGTAAAAGCAATACCCGCTTTGGGCCTTCACAACTATGTCAGTGTTTTCTAGCAACTGATGACGTCAGGATGGTTCTTCTCGCAAAACATCGCAAAATCCCGCATAGATGGCGGGGGATCCAAAATGTTGTCTGCTTGAAAATATGTAAACAATACACGAGTACGGTAAGTTGATGGTCTCAAATGAATGATAGACATAATTTTCTGTAAATTAGAATCCCTGGTCATTTTGAGGCATTATTTGATAAGAGATATAAGATAATTTTATGAAAATCTCCGTGGAGTCGCTTGTTTTGTGGTCTTTTTGGGGCACTGGCCACTGCCACTGGGATACCTGAGTAAACCGTGGATCGGAAGGTTAACATTGATTAGTAGCAACAGAGATGCTGTTTTGCATACTATCCAAACGTATGCTATCCAAACCGACAAAAATCGATTAACTTGTAATATTTGACATGCATTTTCCATTTAATTTGATCTAGATTCTAGTTCCAATTGTGTGTTACATGGCAATTTGTGATTCATTTGTGGGAGTGTGTAGGGGAAAGTTAATTGTAAAAAGTAAGCTCTTACCACACTGTTCTCATACCTTCTCTCTGTGTTAATGCTGTGCAATGGAACCTATGCCAGCCATGTGACTGCAGGGCTTGCATGGATTTACGCAATCTGACTAATGTACTAGTATTTGCAGATTACCTCCCCTCTCTTAGACCCCATTCCCATAAATTTTAGATCGATCTATCCCTGTGGGGAGTCTCACTAGATTACTGCCAGCCTAGCTGGCTTAAACGTCTGTCCCGCCTACTAAAAGCTGAATAGGGGTAATTAACTGTGGTGCGCGCTCGGCTGACTGCAGTTTAGCGTGAACCCCCAGGGAGTTAGGTCGATCTAAATCTAAATTTCTGGATCGATCTAAATCTCTGGGAATGCACCCTTAGGGTGCAGCCTGTAAAGCTCAGAATTCAGTTTCCATTTGATGTTTGGACAAGACTTCAAAAGATTTTGTGGATATGATAGCCCAGTAGACATATATGGTTTTTGTATTGTTGTTGTTGTTTTTTTAGTGTGGACCATAGATCTAAAAAGAACATGTTCTTTAGTGAGATGATTGAAGCATAAGAGCAATGACTTCAAGGCAACCAATTGGGAAGAACAGCTACAAGACATTTGTAGCTCAGCAAAAGAAACTGCTGTCTTCCAAGTACCCATTTCTTAGTCAGAGCCAGATTTTACACAAAGTGAAATCTTTGTGGGCCAAATGTGCTAAGGAAGAGAAATCGAATTATAGGTAAGATTTTTTGTAATGTAATAGTATAAACAATAAAAATAAAAATCAAGTTAACTGTATTTTATGTCAAGTTTTATCAATAAAACTGCACCCTTGATTCAAATCAACAAATTTTAAAGATAAATACCAAAACTTATCTAACATGTTGTAGAATATATAGGAGGCAGAAACATTAGATGTCTCCTGAATTTGCCTTTTTTAAATGAAAACTTAGTCATTTTCTTTCCTTTCTTTTTCAATTATTAGATAACAGCTGTCAAGGGCCAGTTAATTTTCATAACCTCAAAAGTAGCAAAGATTTGGTAAATCATTTCAACATGATTTTGCATTGCTCAAGATTTTCTTCTAGGGGTAAAGGAAAACCACGCAACATCAATGTGACAGTGAGATCTACATATACTCTTGAATTTTCTACATCTTCAAAAAAGGAAAAACCTTTGTCTAAAACTTCAGCTGAGGAACATGGTTTGGTGTCAAGAAAGTTTAACTCAGAAAATGAGGTAAAGTTTGAATATTTTGCAACAGTACTAATGTGTGAATAGGAGGAAAGATTTCACTTGAACAGTGGTTGTCATTTAAGTGTTGAAGTTTCTATTTAGATGTTACATGAATAGTATTGCTTACGTAAAATGTCGCTTAAGCCTTTACAAACAAGGATTGTGCTGTTAGTTGAAAAAGAGGTAATTTGGTGATTATTATTATTAATTATTGTATTTTGAAGGCCCATGTGTTGTGGGATAAAGACATTAATCAAAGTCCACCGGAAGTTGGAGATGATGAGGAACTGCAGTTTATCAGAGGTAGTCCAACCCATACATACAAAGATGGAAGTTATATGCCTACAGATAGATTACCCATCCCTGAAATTTATGAAGAAATTCCTTGCACGCAGCAGTCGGGAATTCTAAAGAGGTGTCTGTGTTTTTTTTGCGGATTTGAATTATTTAAAAGAGCACATAATAAAAGACAGGGGCGGATTTAGGCCGTCTTCTGGGTCTTCCGGAAGACGGTCAGATTTTCAAGTTTACATTGACGGGCATCTATTTTTTTTCTGTCGGAAGACGGTAAAAAATGGGGGATGACGCAACAAAGATAATTTGGAAGACTGTCAGAAAACATCTCTGGATCCGCCACTGAAAGATGTCTTATTTCGTAGAGTTATGAAATGGAATTAACTGATAATGACAGGCTCATTTAAATTGAGCAGAAACAAGAGCATTAAATTTTTTGTTACTTAACAAATAGATCTAATGTCAGGTATGTTAATATTTTTTTAGTTTTTATTTGATAAAATAAAAACTAAATATTTTTTTAGTTTTTATTTGATAAAATAAAAACTAAAAAAATATGAACATACCTGACATTAGATCTATTTTAGTTTTTATTTGATAAAATGTCAAAGTCTGATATTTATTTTTGAACATCCTTAGTGCTAGTAGGGATCCAGCCAAGTTGAATTGCAGCAACAGAGTAAGTTGGGGTGAAACACTAGCTACATACCACTCCAACTCTGCTTCAGCAAGCACTCGATCTAACACCAACTCACCATCAAATTTTGGGAGTGATGCAGAAAACATCGCAAGAGGTGAAGTCATAACAAGTTCACCTATAATGGAAAGTCGAATCCTACGATGCCCAGATTCTCAGGAAAGTTGTGCTTCACTTGATTTGGCTCTGGCTAATAATTATAACCAAAAAACAGCAGCATCACCTGATTTTGAAATCTGCTCACCAAATGTGATTCCACCTTCCCAAACTGAAGGTGATAGGTATTTGTTCACTGATGAAGACAAGTTTCCAGTGTTATCAAAAGCCAGTAAAACACTTGTTCAAGATATGGGCAAATGTGACGCTGAAAATGGAAACAGTAATGGAAAAACTGTAGACAGTGTAGACAGGTCAAGAAACAATAAGCAATCTTCAAACAGTGGGGAAGGTGAAAAGGCAAGCTCTGTCACAAGATTAAGAAATAGGCAGAACCAGAATATAGAGAAACCTAATAGCATAAATACACCTCAAGAAGAAGAGTCCCAAGTGAAGGATGGAAAGTCAAAATCCATAAAACAGTGCGAAGCAAGTGAAAAAGAATCCTCATTTTCTGATCCCAAAAGCTCTCAAGATGACACCCAAACAAATCAAGTTATCAACAGGGACCAATGTAATGAAACCAGCATACCGCCCCCCTCAAAGTCAAAGAAAAAAAAGGGCAAGTCAAAGAAGAATTATAAAAAGAGACAAAAAAAATCATATTCGGCTGTTTCATCAGGTACCATGCAAGCTTCACAAAGTGAAAATGAACAAAAACAGGGATGCAAAAGTCAAAAGACACCTGTCACCCAAGCTCCAGAAAAGTTAGAGGAAGGAGAAGGCCAAGCGATGCTGAACAGAGATATTGGAGACCTACAGCAGAATTCAGAAAGTCTGATCATGCTCAGTGCAAAGGATAGTCACCACAACCATGACAAGGTATCCCAGAGATCTGCTCATAAGGCCACTGTTGCCCGCATCCATGCTAGTTCGGTTTGTGCTGCCAGTCCTATACCAGTAGCCAAGGAGGAAGTCACAAAACCAGCAACAGAAGAGCATGTAAATACTGGAGAATCTAATCCATCTGCAGCAGAGTCAAGTCAAAATTCTGAACCAAACAGTTTGAGCCAAGGTGACCACACAAAGACAGCATCTACAGTGCCAATTACCCACTGCAAGAATAAGAAGAGAAAAGCAAGTCTTGCCATTATGTTTGTTGGCAAAGGTGGCAATTCAGCTCTAGTGCCATCCCCTCAAGTGCCCAGAATTTCAACAGATGGCCCTAAAAAATGTCATATGCAACACTTACAGTTTGATAAAGCACCGAGAAGAAAGGCATCAATTGCTAAGACACCAGTGGCCTTTGGGGGTGCTGTGGCCCTGAATGATCCTGGTCTTGTGGAAGAAGATATTGATGCAATCCGAGAATCTCAAAACATTGTTCAGAAAAATAGAAAAATGGCTGTCAGAACTGTTGCACCACAAATTCAAAGCATAGAAGAATTGAGTGTTGAGGAAACCAGCAAGACTAATCATTACCCTCACAGAAGAGGAAAAAAAGTATCGGGAGCAAAAATTGTTGTGCAGATGGGTGGTCTCCACTTACAAGCAGCAGCAGTACATTCACCTGGAGAAAACAGGAAAGAAAAGAATACTGCTATTTCAAGGGATGATGTTCAGGAGGCATTGGATGATAACATCAATGAGGTGGTGCCAGAATCTCAAATTGACACCGCAATCAAAGACAATGATGTGAATATAGGTGAAACTGTGAACAAACAGGTTTTTGAAGCTGATACCTCAGGAAGTGGGAATAAAGAAAATCAGCAACAGCTTGAAAATGCAGAGTCTCCAGAGATCGATTCTGCAAACCAAGATAAGGCAGCAAGTGGTGACAAATTATGTGAGCAAGTTCCAGAGGCCCTGAAGATTGCACAAAATGACCCAGAGACTAGAGATGCATCAAAAGATGTTTATTCTCAAGAAAATAATGATAAATCTAACCCAAGTAATCCATACTTTAAAAAACAGTCTGGAAGCAAGAAAGATAAACAGTCAAAGAGAGGAAGCATGAAATCAACCAGAAGTTCTCAAAGAGCCAAAACTAGATCTCAGGTTTTACATGACACTCAGAGTCACAATAAAGTACAAAGTGAAAAAATTGAATGTAATGACAGAAAAGCTGAAATAGTGTTGGAACATAAAGCACTGTCCAAAAAGAACCAAGATGAAACTGCTGAAGACAGTGCAACAGGTACTAACAAAGGAAAAATGATGATTAATAATCTCGGAAGTCAAGATGATGAGCCACGTGTTTTAACAAGAAGCAAAAGAACCACCATATCAATTCCTAGTAAAGATATCCCTGAACCTGTCGGTAAGGTAAAGAAAACCAATAATGCACGGTCAGTTAACCAAAAAGGACTGACAAAAACCACAAATGAAAATTCTTTGTCATCTCTTTTGTTATCACAGTCTTCTCTACCCTTACGAAGATCTAAAAGGATGAAACAAAACGGCAAGGCATCCAGTGAAATACCGCCATGTTTTGAAGAAGGGTTAGACAGTGAAAAATTTAGAGAGAGTTGCACAGAAAATTATTCAAGGGAGGCCGGAATTCAAGATGATTCAGTTCTTTCTGCAAATTCAGCCACTCCTTTACCATCTTACATATTCAACAAGAACAGTCAGGCAGGTGTGGAAAACCTTCCCTCTGATCAAATACATGCAGATGAGATGTCTACTAGAGATGGCTATATACAAGAATCTGCTGTCCATATTGAGCAATCCAATATGCTGAATTCTAGGGACACCCAACAACCCACATATAATTTATCTTCTTCATCAGTTGAAGTTATTCAAGAGACACAAGATTTATCATTAGTGAACATGGCAAGGGACATCCCACCAAGAAGCCATTCAACTGACAGAAAGGTTTCAAAGATGATGCATGATCTTGGGTTTGACAGTGATGGTGATGAAGACTGTTCCAATAAGGAAAATATCATTGATGAAGAGGATTCCAAGGCGTCACAAAAACCCAAGAAAAGGGTAAAGAAAATAGCTGCTCAAAATGAAAAAGCAAAGAGTAGAGAGGGAACCCTTTCCAAACCAAGTGAAAAAGTGTCTTTGTATGATTTTGATGAATATGATGACAATGGAGACTTTAAAATGGATAGTCAGTTAATTACACCAGCCAAATCAGTTTACAGTGAAGCAAAGCAGTCTGCTGTTAACAAAAAGTCTGAAAAAAGGATAAGATCTAAAAGAAGCAACAAGAGCAATGATGAATTTGAATCTGTTTATGAACTTAATCTATCAGAGAAGGATATGGATCTCAGTGGGGTGTCTTTGCGTGATTTCTCCAAATTTGTTTCTTCTGGTGAAAAGAGTAAACGAAAGAAGGAGAAGGGGCTTATAGTCGACCTCTCAAATGGTTTTGATTTAGATTCAGATTGCAATTCTAATTTGAATCAAGAAAATTCAAAATCTAAGAGAACCAAGAAAATGAAAGGCAACAGAAAAATAAAACACCAGAATGATCTTTCTAAAAACAAAACACAGTTGAATAGGAAGCAACAAGATGATCTGCAAACCCCAAAACAAGACACTAATAGATATATGGCAAACATCGCTGTCTCTGAACTGGTAACACCCCAGTCTGAAAATAACTCAACAGAAGCTGCTTTAAGGGAAGTAATCAAAACACCACAGAAACCAAGAAAGAGCAAATCTCCTGTTCACCGTGCTGAGAAGTCCCGCTGCAGCACAAGACTTTTAAAAACTCCTACTTTGACATTTATTGGTACAGGAACACCAACCACCCCAAGATCTGTGGAGAGAAGAAAAAAGAAAAAGGCCAGGAAGTCAAGAGATAAAGATGCTGGAACATTCACAGCAATTAATTCAGAGTGTAGAGATGGTTTAGAGAAAAGTAGAATATCATATTCAACATATATGTCAGATGAAGGAAGCACAGACATGTCCAAAGGTATGAAGAAGACAGACACCAAAACAAAGCCAGTGAATTGTAAGAATCCCTTCAAAAGAGAAACATGCGCAAAGTACAACAGATTGCCAAAGAGGTCTAGGTTTGAGATATTTGAAGATCGCACTAGTCCATCTTTTACTGACATAATTCTTGGAAGAAAGAAACGGCCTTCTGTATTTTCTGATGTTGATACAGAGGCAAGTTTCCAGTTATCTGAAAGGTCAGTTGCACAAACATCTCACACTGCACCAGATAGCCAGTCCAGTGTGGAATCTTCATTAGATGTGGTGCCCATGTTGGATACACCAGCAATAGACCTCCTTGGTGCTGACATACAATCATCACAAGATGAAATGGCTCTGCCATTGCATGATTTATCAAAGTTACCAACTCAATCAAAACAGAAGCAAAATACTCCTGTGAGAGGTGAATACTGTAGTGTAAAAGAAAAGCCCAAAGATATTAGTGGATCTTTTGAACTTGTCGAATCTAAAAAGAAACAGTGGCATGGAAAGGAGTACCAGGAGGAAACACAGTATAGGTCCAAAAGATGTCTTGGCATGGATGAAGTTGAGGGAGAAAATGATAGTCAGTCCAGCATCGATTCAGAATATAACAGCAAACAGATGCAAGAACCATCCAGCTCCTGTCGTTCAATAGTGAGGATGTTCGAGGACTTGTGCCGATCACAAGAAAGCACTACTGAACTTACAGACAGTTCTACCAGGTACAGAGACAAGAAGAAAAATAAGCAGCGTGAGGCACTGAAGACACCAGATAGTGGAGTAAAGGAGCAATCCACTAAGAACAGACCACGAAACACATCAAATGGAAAAGGTAAATGTTTATATTTTCTTGATAAAGAAAATGGATAAATCCTCTCCATTTACAAAGCATTTCTTGAAAATTGCAAAACTATTCTTGAAAAGGAACGTAATGGTCACAGTGGGTTTTCCATGGTTTTGATTGATTTTAATTTTCTTTTATTGGTTCATTTGTAGTGGGTATTTTATAGAAATGATAGATAATTATGCTTTCTTTTAGGTCTTAGTGTGGCTAGGAAACTACCCATGGGCCCAGCTGGAGATGCTAGTCAAACCTACAGCATTGCGTCATACAGTCCTGAACAGACCTTAGCTGATGATGATGATTTGCTGGAGGAAAGTGAAGAGAGTTTTGTATTGCAAACCAACAGACACCTTTTCTTTACACCTTCACAGAACAAGATGGTATGTAATTAAGGATATGTTTATATTTGTTACTTGAAATTTCTGAGAAATACAAGAGCTTATTAAAAATTGGTGATGGATGCTTCTTGTATTAAGGCAAGACTATTTTTAATTTCATTAAAAAAATTATTGTATTAATCAAGTGCTAGATATAAGTTAAGCACAAAAAACCTTTTGGAAATCATTTAAGACAATATACTTTTGAACTAAAGGAAAGTATTTAGTTTAAATTATTCATATCAAGGTTGACCCTAGAGCAAATAGGAAAAAAGTATTATAAGTTGATCTTTGCCATTACAGTTGAATAAAAGAACTCGAGAACAGACCAAAAATGAAGAGTCGGATGAAGAGCTAATCCAAAACCAAATTAGGATTTCCTCACAATTCACCAGTAGCTTTCAGGAGAGCCCTAAATTATCTCGCATCAAATCTAGAAGAACAAGACCAAAGACAGCAGCCCAGTCACATACCAGAATGTCACATGATGATGAAGAAGAGGATTATTTTGAACTGTTTAGGTCATTTTCTTCAGGCAAGTAAACTTTGATGAAGTTCTAAGGAATAGATGATAGCCATTGAATCTGAAAGTAAATATTTTGAATCCAGTTGTAAGTTGTTATAATTTTTCACGGTATATTGGATATATGAGGATATAGTTATGTAAAGTATAACAGTAGGATAAAGTAAGAAAAATCAATACAGTATGCAGTCATAAATGTTAAAAGTACCATAAAAATTAACATTTTTAAATCTGATGTATACGTAAGTAATTTTGCTTCACAATTCTATAGGAGATAGGGAGGAAACCAGCTCTAACTGGACAGTGTGTAAGAGTATCATGGCAATGCGCAGAATAATGAGAGCTGCCAATGATGAAGTACTGGCTCTATCCACTGCTGTCATTGATGATGATGAGGATGATGACAATTTTTCTTGTGGGTCTCTTCCAAGATCAGTGACTCTTAGTAGCTTGAGTGAGGTAAGATTGAGTTTGTCCATCTGAATCAAGGGGATTAATTTATGCACCTTCAATTTCATATTCAAGTTCCATTACTGTACATAATATACTTTTTTTTTTTAATTTCACTGGTAAGATGATGTTTAGTAGAAATTATAATTGTATAAAAAACGCTGAACAATTGTTTTCAGGTGACTGCAACTCCTCAGCCAAAAAAACACACCAGTAGATCAGTACAAAAAAGCAAGTCAACTATCACGAGTGGGAATTCTTCAAGGAAGAAGGACACATATGGCACCAATACTCATCCTAAGAAAGCAAAAGCACAGTCACAACCTAAATGCAAAGTGAACCAAGCAACAATCTCTGCCTTACAGTCCTTGCTTTCTTCAATGGAAACTTCCTTGGGGCTTCCAGCATCTCAGGATTTCTTGGAAACTGAGAAGCACCCTGTTCAAGAGAGTTGTCAGGAATGGCCAACATCACAGGACTCCTCTTGGGCAGAGGATTACCCTGTTTTTAATTCTTCAGTCCAAAAGAAGAAGAGAAATCAACAGGGGGAGCCAAAAAGCAGATTCAGAATGCAAAATCTAGTGGTAAGAGAAAGGAAGTGTATTTGGATTATTTGTAAATGTAGTTTTGTATTAAGGGCAATCCAATAATAATCTGATACAGTTATAGTATCCAATAGAAATATTTAAAACGTATTTCACAAAATAAAATCTGCATATTTTTCTACCGAGCTAAATATTTGCTTGCTTTCTGGTTTCAGTCTTCTCCAGTGTCTTCTGTGAACACCTCTCAGGGCATTTTGTGTGATATGTTTGATGAAAGAACTCCATGTGATAAGAATGTGAGGCCAACAAGCAGGTATGCAGAGGCCATTCATATTTTACAGAATAAAAAAATGTAATTTAAAGCCTGCTAAATTTTGCAGTTCATTGAAGCAGTAATGGAAATAAAATACATTTTGTGAACGCTGCAAAAAAATGCAACTATGAATAAACAAAGTGATTTCATCTAAAAACTTTAAATTTATTTCCTCTAGGCTGATTTCCAGTGGAACCAGATCTTTTAATTACAGCATTTCTGGTGACGATGAATGGGATAATTTAATATGAATGTTTATTGCTGATACCAAAGGATAAAGATTGCAAAGTTACTTATTTAATAGAGTTATAGAAATTAATCACAGTATTGTGAACTTGCAAAAACCAGTAGCAGCAGTGTGATCTTTCACCTTTTCTGAATTTTTTTTAATCCACTACCAGTCAATTGGGATGGGTTTTTCCTGCTGCTTTTATTATCTTCTTCAAAATAACTGCTTCCAAACCAAGTTGATTTTATAGGTTTGTTCGTGAATAAGTTTGAAATGAGCAGTTACCTTTGTTATAAATATCACAAATGTAAGAAGCATTTTTAGTCCTTTTACCACAATGTGTAAGTTTTCTTATATGAACTTTGTTTAAGGCAAATGTGACATAAGTAGTTTATAACTTTTAATGTTTATTTGTTAGAAGTTTTATACAATTTGGTATGTTAATGTTTGTATTGTTGTGCAATTAAGTGTTCCAGTGCATTGTAGTCTTGGTTATGTTGAACAGTTCTTAGAATGTTTTTGTATTTAATAAAAATAACCATTTTTTTTCAAGTTATCAGTTTAAAAGTTATTTATTTACTTTTTTAATTTATCTGATTTTATAAAAACTGTTATCTACTTAAATAATTCTGTCATTAACTGATACTGTTCCAAAAATAAAATATATTTTAAGGGAAAAATATTCTTATAATTAATTCAAAATCAGCAATATGTAAATGACAAAATCCATAAAGTTGGATGTTCAAGGATAATGCAATTTCACACAAAACTATAGTACTGTTATGTGGTGTTGAGGAAAAGGGCCAATGTCATGATTTTTTTCTTAATCACATAAACTGACTGCTAAAATTAAAGCTTATCAGCTGAACCAGTTATATTTTCGAACTTCTGTGGGAGTCTGTGTAAAAAGGGAATCCAATACACTTGTTTTCCTTGTGAGCTGGCCAATTCTGTCATATCACCATGATAATAGCTGTGGCTATGGCATTATACTACTTCTGTACAAGATGTCCCACTAAAGTGAATTATGAAGAACATTATCCTCATGCCAAACAATTATGCCACTTCAATCTGTACAATGCCACATATACCCATCCTCAATGTGAGTAACCACATAGCATTTAATAAATGCATAAAATATTCCATGTGTGTACAAAACTAAACCTAGATTCATTTCTTTGTTGATCCAAATCCTGAAAAACCCATCAGAGCTGCCATTTCAGGATCTTGGTCCATATCTAAATCGCCATCTGCTTTCCTTTTCCTGTCTTTCTTTTTCTCTTTTCTGTAAACTTTCTGCTTCTCCTCCTGCAAGATAAATTTGACCCTCAATAACAATGTTAATTTAATAGATTTTACTGCAGCTAAAATCACTAAAAGTGCTGCTTGAATACTTGAAACTAATACCATATTCTACACACATGCTTCATACATACTTATCATCTACACTACACTTTTATTAACCATTTCCATACCAGATTAAACTGAGAACATTTAAGTAAGTTTTTAAAGAATTTTTTGATTTAGAAAAATCTTATCAATGGCCTTAAATTTAAATTACAAGAAGGCTGATTTTATTGATACAAACTAAAAATAAAAATACCAACCTCTTCTTTTAATTCCTTCATTCTTTCCTCAAAGTCATACTCTTTTAATTTTTCTTCCTTTTTCTTTTTGTTTAATTCAAATCTTTTCTTTACTTGATCTAAAGATGACCTTTCAACTTTCATAGACATACCCAAATTACGCTGATCTAAAAAATAATAATGTTATTTTGACATATTTTAGTAAATTAAGCTGATCTAAAAAATAAAATGTGTAATTTTGACCTATTTAATCTATATATTGCAATGACCACTTTTCTTGATAGTAAACTAATGTGAGGTGTCATATTGAGGTATTTTATCAGGAGCTTGCCCCATGAGAGTCGTTAAAAGTAAAATGAGTTGATACACAATATATACTCACATTTTTATCAATTTTACTACAAGCAAGAAATTATTTTGCAAAACAACATAATCTAAGCACTTGGCTTAAGTTTCATGTGCCAGCATGTAGGTACTAATTTTATTCAAACTCACGTTTCTTGCCATTTATATGGTCCAAAAAATTGGTGGAATCTTTTACCACACAGTCACAGACATTGCAGTAGTAGCTGGAAAAAAAGACATTTCAGAATGAAGAGTCAAGTTCCTAGAGTGAAAAGCCATAAAAAAACATGACAACTAAAATTACATGAATTTAAAAAGTCAGTGATGTGAAAAATAAATAGCTGGTTACAAACAGATGACAACTTTATTAAGACGATACAAAATTGTTAATGGCTGATAAACAGACTTACCCTCCTTGCTGTGATGAAGGTGTTGTCTTGGTGATAACCTGGGACCTACCAAGTTTTCCTTCAAGATCAACCTAGCAATAAAACAAAATAAATAAATAAACTTCTAAAGTAAGCACTGCCATAAATTATCAGATATTCTAGATGGGCACTATTTCAATGATTAAACCTTAAAATAGAACAAAAAGAAGTTAGGCATTTATTTGCTGAAAAGGCATTGTTGATTTTTTGCAGTGTTTATACATGGACTATCAGATACTTGAACTTGGCTTACTTGAGTGTCTATATCTATTATAACTGCCTGGTGATGGAATTGAACCCATCATGAAATCATCGAAGTCTAAACCAGGCTGTCAACATTGCATGACATCATATGAGACAAAATAATGTGAGAGAAAATTCATGAGTTGGGGTTGATAAGGGTAAACTACCTACATGGGGAATGTCACCTTAGAAAGCAAGATAAAGGCAACACGCAAAATGTGGTTATTTGCATGGTTATGTAAGGCCACACTTTTTTAATTTTATGGATGACATCCTGCGCGCGCACGGATTTTCGCCCGTTCTCCAAAAAAAAAAAAAA
>NW_019774414.1:383655-474143 GCF_001039355.2 Lingula anatina
TTCTTTTTCTTAAGGTGTTTTTTTTTTTTTTGGACTGTTTTTTTTTTTTTTTTTCGCCCTCTCGCACCGATTTTGGGGTACCCAGAGGATGTCATCCATAAAAATAAAAAAGTGTGGCCTAATAGGCTGTTATTTGATAGAACTTAGAGAAAAGCTGAAGAAAAACATGTGGTCTGGATAAATTGTAGGCTTTCATACATGTTGCACCACACTGACTATTCTGCAATTGTTTCTGACCTTGGCTTACCTACAAATATAATTGCATTAAAAATGAGACTTTGGGCTGTCTCAGATGATCTCCTTTAACAGCTGTAACGCATTAATCCTGTGTGTGTGTGTGTGTGTGTTTTTTGTTTTTTTTTTTTTGGGGGGGGGGAGTTAATTCTTTCTTTCATAAATCTTTTTTAACAGTGCCCACTATCCAAAATTCCATCCGTTGTATTATTTTTTAAGATGCATTTAATAAATTGTTAATGGAATCTTAATCTACCCTGTAATCTCTTGGTTTCAGTAGTTCTCTTTTCACTGGTTTGTCATCTTTTTCCGAAGGTTCTCCCAACTCCTCCTCCAGTCGCTCCCTGGCAAGGCGCTCAAACTCATCCTTGTCCCACTTCCGCCTGTGATCATCTGGTTTCTAATAAATCATGTAAAAATCCGTGTTGACTAAAATCCAGTTTCAGAAATTAAAAGTACCAGTACTGGCTACAATAGTCGTATTAAGCAGTAATAATACGATTATCACTCAAGTCTTTCTTCGGAATTAAGGCGAACGTGTATGTCTTTGTTACCATTACGTTTATGTTTATCCACCACTAAATGATAATCAAAATGTAATTCGTTCAAATTTTGCGACAATTAACAAAGCCTTCGAAGAATCTCATTTAAAACTACTTATTTAAGAGGCGAATAAGAAAGACAACAAAACCTCACCGTCGCTTCCATTGTTCCGGAAGTGCACAAAATGTTCCATGGCGCATGACGGAAGTGGACTATACTCTGAGCTCGAAATACGGACGACGTGGCATTACTTTCAAT
Organism: Lingula anatina; assembly: GCF_001039355.2. The sequence continues at coordinate 384,691 of NW_019774414.1, forward strand.
AACGTGTAAATATAGCGTTTAAGGTAAGTGATCAACCTGCTTTACTTAATTCTGATATCAGATGAATACTAAGTTACAGAATAACCTTTCTAGGGTAGTGCAATGGCTGCAAAAAATGGGAAAAATCTCCAGTAAAACTCGTGTTCATGGATTTAACTAGTAGTACTGTAGGGCACCTGTCTGACTTAGCATCAAGTTACAGACTGCTCAATAATGTATTGTGTTAGCACATAATCAATGATATTAACCTTAAACCTGCTACTAGCAACTCGACTGAGTAGTTGAAGTCATGATCACGTCTTTATAAAAATGAAGATAACCTAGAAAAGTTAATATTAAGCTGCAACAGTTGAAGTATATTAATTTATTATAATCATTGAAATGCAAAAAATATAAAGTTATTTGTTTGCGTATACGTATGCAGCATTTATCAAATTATCAGCTTCATGTTATGTACTTTGTAAAGTAACTGCTTAGATAAGGTTAAGTCCACAAAACTTAATAGCTGAGTCAAATGTTATTTTAAGTTCAGATGCTCTTTTTGTGTTTGATCAATATGTTTATGAAAAATAGTGCTAGCATTTTATTATTTTGGAACATTGATCTTGCTATCAATTAAACAGTTACAAACATGTCATTTAACAGATTAGCATACTGGCTTTCGACCTTAGAATATTAAAAAGTATAAAGATAAAGTAAAGTAGAAATAACCAAAGGTGCTAAAGATGGAGTCAGACTACTTGTATGTGTTTTTAATGTGCATTAAATTATTGATACAAAAAAGGAACAAAATAACATAATATTTCATGTATGGTCATACTCATAAAACAAACATCTTATATTTGCTGATAATACTATATACTAGTATGTTAGTCATTCAGTTGTACATTACATAAAATAAACTAAAAATCTGGACGTACAAATTTTACGACTTTTGTCAAGTGGACAAACTTTTAAAGCCAGTATAGATTTAAATAGTTTATTTTTCTATTTGTTGAACTTATTCAAACAAATTGAAAGTTTGTGAAATAAGTGTTTGATAAGCAGAACAAAGATGGGTGACAAATCTTGATGTCAGCAATGAGAATCCTGACAACACTGAATCAGTGCACACATTGACCCTTTTCTAAACAATACATTTTACTCTACTTCATTATAGATATAATTCCACTAAATATGGTTTAGGAAATCTTGCCTGCATGACAAGTTTGGAGTTTGGTCTTCAAATAGAATAATTGTGTATGTTTAAAAATGCCATTTTTGAATTGTATTAGGCAATAATTGTGTGGCTAGTAGTGAGTATATCAGTTCCTCTCACCAGTAGTACATTGCTTAAAAATAATTTGTAATTTGAAATCAGCAGTGGATGTGTAGGTTTCCAAGTTTCCCTCTTAAATAAAAATATGAAAGGGATTTGCTGTAATTTTTCTGTTGAATTCTGATAAATGACATCAGAACTACCCTTGGATCTTAAACAAAGCATTTTTGTACAAATATAAAAATAAATGTTCAACTAAATAGATTTTCAACTTCAGATATTAAGTCTCTTTGAAATCACAAAATCAATTTTATGCAGTAATGAATCCCTTTCATTTGGTGTCTTTGCAGGTGAGGGGAGGTTTGTTATGCTCAGCTAGCCACACACAGAGTCTTCAATACCATACAGCACCATGTTACGTCTAAATGTAGCCAAACGCAAACAGGCAATTAATGTTGTCAAAGAGTTGGACGCCTTTCCAAAGGTCCCGGAGGATTATGTAGAAAAATCCTCAACTGGAGGGGGAATATCCGTCATAACGTTTGCCTTCATTCTTGTCCTGATTATATCTGAGATTCGCTACTACAGTAGCTCCGACCTGAGATTCTCGTATGAAGTTGATACTGAATTTGACAAAAAACTACAGCTGAATATTGATATGACTGTTGCCATGAGGTGCAGTGCAATAGGAGCAGATATAGTCGACCAAACTGGACAGAATATTGACAGTTTTGGGTCTTTAGAAGAAGAAGATGTGCATTTTGAGCTTTCCCCCGATCAAAGAACCTATCAAGAAATGCTGCAGCATGTTAACAGCTATATGAGAGATGAGTACCATGCCATTCAGGATTTCATATGGAAGACTGGTTATAGTGGAATAGGAGAGAAACCTATTAGGGAAGTTGCCCCGTCTGGGCCTAGAGACTCCTGTAGACTCCATGGCTCATTTATTCTGAATAAAGTAGCTGGGAACTTCCATGTGACTGTTGGACGGTCAGTTCCAGTTATTCCAAGAGGCCACGCCCATTTAGCAATAATGGTGGAACCCTCTGAATATAATTTCACACACAGAATTGATACATTCTCCTTTGGGACACCAACCCCAGGGGTAATAAACCCTCTGGATGGAGATGAAATTGTCACCACTGATAACAGACATGTTTTTCAGTATTATATTAAGGTTGTGCCCACCACAGTACAGACTCTGCAGTCAAATATTGACACATATCAGTATGCTGTGACAATGAGAAATAGGACAATAAACCACTCAGCAGGGAGTCACGGAACCCCTGGTATTTTTGTGAAGTACGATATGTCTCCAATCAAGGTGAAGGTCACAGAAGAGAGGCGACCAATCTGGGAGTTTCTTGTTCGACTCTGCGCCATTGTTGGTGGGATATTTGCAACGTCTGGAATCATTCACAATGTCTCAGGATTTCTTGTAGATTTGATATGTTGTAGATATAAAATTGGAAAATACACTCCTGTTAAAAGATCTTTTGATAGTGCTCCACAGCAGAGTGTTCCATCTTGCAATCTGAGTACTGATGATCTAACAAACTCTGTTCCTCAAGTGTCTCTTGTGCCAGGTGGACAAGAAACATGACTTGTTGATGAAAACTTTAATTCACGATCTTGGAAATTAAAGCATGTTACTTTAAAGATTGTCACAGTAGTAAGATTTAAATTTTAGAATATCCAAAGAAACAGTAAGACTGGTTGGCAGATCATGCTTACGTTTTTTTACTTCAATGTTGGATGATTAGTTACTGAATTCTTTAATAAATGATATTAGTTGCCATTAAGTCTGAAGAGGAGAGCATTAAAAAGTTGTAGGTGTTTGGATTGGTAGAATATAATCATGCACTCTTTTAGTGAGAATATCTGTTGACAGTTAGCTCATCTAACACATTCAGGGCAGTAGAATGAATATATATATATATTCCTTTGCTTTTCTTTTTTTTACTATTTGAAATATTATGCATCTCCTTAAAACTTGTTTACTAGGTTGTTTGTAATGCAGCTATTTTATTGCTTTACAATGTTTTCAGTGTCTGTACATGGAATGTACCAAAACTTCTTTTGTATACTGTTATATCTTTGGACAAATGTCTGACATTAAAAATCTTGTTCTGTTTGAATTTGATGTTTGTTGTTTTGTGTTCATGGGATACTCACTTTTCTGTTTGATTACAGTTACTGGGAACTTTATGGATAAATCTTTAAATTAGAATTCAGGTTTTGTTATGAACCATTGCCGTCTGAGCAATCTTTTGCACGCTAATGTTCTGAAAAGAAGTAAAAGTGATTGCTTTTTACTACCCATTTTGACAAAGTATGCCAATTACAGGTACTTTTTTTTAATTGGCTTTTAAAAGCAAAAAAAAAAAAATTATAATAATAATAAAAGTGCAATCTATCCAAAGAAGGAAATGCTAATTAAAGAAACTAATTGGCTACTTCAAAGCTGATAGTGGATGATAAGTCCCAGAATTGTAAAAGATCGAAAAATATTGACTTCTGTGTTGAGGAATCCCCATGTCCATATTATTGATTAACTACCAGCACATCGCTGTCATGTATTCAACACATTCAACTACGTTCTGTGGAGGCATTTGTTGATTGATAATTCCCATGGCAAAACTTGTGATGATATACTTTTTTCATTTTCTTCTTTAAATATTTATAGGAATGTATATATATTGATATTATGCCACTGAGATGAAAAAAATGGTTTTTAGGTTCTTGGCACAGTGCCCATCCACTTATATCAAAGCATCATAAATAGTTATTTTCTTAGAAAATAATTCGGTATTGATTTAAATTCTTTATCATTGATAGACTTAAGTGGTATTTTAGTGAAGCAGTGTATTTGTATTGTTAGGGTGCCAAAATTATGGTAGTGACTCAATCTTTTAATTGGGGAAAATTATCAATTTTTCAGATACGTGATTTTAGAAACATTGAAATATGTTTCTGTTAAGCATTTATTGTGCTTTTTGTATATAGAATAGAATTGTAAGGTAGCCTGCTTTTAGGTTTAGTTGCTATCACACAAGCATAAGTGACTTGAAAAAATACAGTTTCTGTAAAATTCACAATATTTTCCACTGAAAAGATTGAGTATTTACCATATGTCTCTTTTCAAAGATGTCTTATTGTTTCCTTCAGTGAATAAGTGATTGATTTCTCAAGGAATCTGATCAAGACGGTTCCTTTCCAACATGTCTGACTCTGAAGAGGAATTTGCCAGTGCAGATGAAGGTGAAGAAGAAAGCACCAACTCCCAGCCTAAGAAATCCCAAACTGGTCAGTTAGGCAAGAAAGAAGAAAAGACTAAAGCAAAAGGTCCTGGTGTCCAATCGGTTGAAAGGAAAGAAAGTGCCAACCAATCAGGTTCAAGGACACAGCAATTGACAAAATCTACAGACCAGAAGCAGAAAGCAGAGTCGGCTGCAAAACAAACAGCAAATTCAAAGTCATCTGTTACTGAAAAAGATGACAAGGGTAGTGTAGGACAATCAAAGGCCAACCCTGGTCAACAGCAACCTACTGGAAAGGGCAAAAAAGTTCGAAAGGGAAAAGGTGCAAAGAAAGCAGCAGGAAAAACTGATGAAACTGACAGGAATCCTGAGCCAGTTGTGGTAGAGAAACCAGAAACAACCACAGAAAAGGAGACAGAAAAATCTGACACAGAACTTAAATCCACAACCATGGATGTGGAGTTGAAGGACAATGAAAGTGGAATGCCCCAAGAAACAACATCTCAGCCCTCAATTCCAGAACAGCCAACAGATACAGCAAAAGCAGAGGTTGCTAAACCAATGGCAGAACTTACTGCAGAACTTTCATGCACTGAACCCTCTGCATCAACGGCAGGAGGAGGTGTGCAGGATAAACAGACAGAGAAACCACATAGTATGAGCCCTCAAGATGGAGCTAAAAGTATATTTGACAAGTTGGCTGGGGCTACACATAAAGAAGAAAAGAATGGAGAAAAGGTAAATGCATGTTGAAAAAATGATGAGATTTACTTTTTGGTTTAAGCACAATTGGCATTAGGAATTCTTGTATTAATATACCAGATGAATAAAATTCAATAGTTCATTCAACTAGATTTAAAAGAGTAAAATAAGTAGGTGGTCATATGATTAGTTTCTTCAAGAAGCTGATATTGATTGCAATGATGAACATGAAAGTACTCATACAATTTTTTTTTTCAATTAAAAAAGACTTTATTCAGCTGAGCATCTTGCCAGTAATCTAAAGAGCAGAAAGTGTATGCCTTAAAATTATCCCATTCTTCATTAAAAACATTCTGTGGTATTAATGCTGGGCTCATACATGAGATATATTGATTGAAGGAGAAGCTAGGATCAATAGTGTACAACATGCAACTGAGGCATGGTAAAGCTGCCATTCTTTGTTTACAGTGCATGGTTTTCCCTATTAAGAGAAAATGAAAACAACTTCCAGTTGCTCTATCATTTATTGTTATAGCTATCTATGATTTTAAAAACTTTAACCAACTTTAATTAACTTAAATTTTAAGGCATACAAATGTTCTGCTTTGTAGATTACTGGCAGTATATTGTCTAATAAAAGCTGATGATTAAAAATATTTGACTTCAACCAACATGCATTTTAGCCATTAGCAGAAATTGCATTTTCTCACATCAAACTAGCATGTATTCCTATGCTGTTTATGTCTTAAAAATTTATGATAAAAATGCAGAGCATCTCTGTCAACAATTTCCCTGTTTTCTCCTATAAACTCGACAAATATGTTGTGTTTTCCCAGGGAGCAGGCAGCTGGGGGAGTTGGGGAGGATGGGGGACATCTTTGCTGTCCACAGCTTCCAAGTCAGTCTCTACATTCACCAGTCAAGTTGGTAAGAAACTATTGATTGTTTTTGTGTACAGCTTTAAGGGCAAGCTGTATGCTCATTGATTTTTATTGTAATAAAAAAAGTAGATTGACATATGAAATTTATTTTAAAAGAATATTTTTTAGGGAAAGCATCGTGATACATTTATAACTGTGCCTTACTTTGCACCCTCTTGAATTGTATAATTGAACTGCAGCAGCTATGATTGAAAGAACTAGGCGTTAATGTTATTTCAGACTCTGTAATAGCCATTATTCATCTATTAAGCTGAAAGGCTGTAATTGTTGAATATGGATGGGGCAAGATTGGATTTGTGTGGCGGTTTTGTCACTTCAATCTGTGAGTTTGCCATGATAGTTGTAACTTGATATTCTTCATTTGTGTATGAAAGATTTCAATATCTGTCATGTGCTACAAATGGCCAGTGGGGAGCTAGGGTACGCAATTCTTTGCAATATTCATTCCGTTTAATCGAAATCAGCAGCTCTTGGAAATAAAAGTTATTGACCCTAAGATTGACACCCATGCTATGACTAGGAGAGCTGTAAAGATTTTCCCAGGGAAAGATTCCTCTACAAATTTGGATGCAAAGCCAGCTGGCATTGATTTCCTTTGTAATACGAGATGTTTATATATATCCTTTGGCCTGCAGAAAATCTTTGCTTACCATTATTAGACTGTTCCCCATTTAATAACAATGGTATGTCAGACACTGTTAAATAATTTAGATCTATGTGCTGGTCATCATAATTCTAAGGGTGCTTTCCCAGAGATTTAGATCGATCTAAAGATTAAGTTTTAGATCGACCTAACTCCCTGGGGTTTCAGGCTAAATTGCAGTCAGCCGAGCAGACACCATAGTTAATAACCCCCTTACAGCTTTTAGTAGGCGGGACAGACGCTTAAGCCGGCCAAGCTGACAGTAATCTATTGAGACTCCCCACAGGGATAGATCGATCTAAAAATCTATGGAAATGGGGTGTAAGGTTCATCTTAAAATGGTATCAGTTTGTCACACTTGAACTTTTTTATTGATAACTGCTGAGTATATATTAACCTTACATGGCAAATTTATCTCACAGTGAGACTGGAAGTGGGTTCAATAAAATTACATTAGCAGGCCAGTTTCAGACATTCTCAAGTTATGAATAATTTGTTAGATAGTATCAGAAATGTTTAAGTTTCTTAAAGTGCAAACCCCACTTAAATCCCAACTCCAGGGAAATAAAATGAAAATAAATGCAGTTATATTGTATGCAATTTATGACAGTAAAGTGCTCACTCTTCATCAAGATTTTGTTAATGTGGCATTGGATTAAATAGAATGGTAGTTAATTATTATGGCAGGGACAGATCCAGGATTATTTGAAGGGAAGGGGTCCTTTTTTTTTTTTTTTTTTTTTTTTTTGAATGACAGGCCTCTTGGCATGGGGTTAGGGGACTGCTGAAGGGCACTGCTTCAGCAGACTGCTAAAGAGGAAAGTGCTGGTGTGATTTTTTTCAGATATTGAAGGGGGGGGGGGAGGATACAAGACCCCCCTGACACCCCCTAAACCTGCCACTGTTATGGTAATGACGATGATGACATTAATGATACTAGCACTTTATGGTGTGTGTTGGTGGGGTGCATACTTATGTACATGTGTGCACGTGTCTGTATTTCATGCGTTTGTTTCAGGTGAAGGTTTCAGCACTGTGTTAGAGACAGTAGAAGCTTCCCTTGGAGCCCCATCACCAGAAGAGCTTGCAAATATAGAGAAAGCTGAAGAAGCAGTGAAGGAGGGAGAAGGGGAGGAAGGAAACAAACAAAGTGCAGATGAAAGCAAACAGCCAGAAAATAAAGACCAGAGAGCAGCAGAAAAATCTACAGATGATAAAGGTAGTTAATGAAGATATATTCTTTTTATTTGTATAAAAATTATGTTATATGTCAGATGTTGCATGAATAAGTTACAGGGAATTTAATTTGTGACTTTGGTGGAAGTTCTTATTTTTTATCAGCCTTGGCAGATCAGTCTTCTGAGATACAGTAGTTTGTCATAATTATAAATACCAAGGTGAACAATTTATTGTTCAGTCTTAGAAAGGACTCTGTAGACTCTGCCTATAATGTTTCCCAAATGCAATTAATTTGATCATTTTGCAATTATACCAAAGCCAGACATTTCCTGATGTTTTTCATCTCTTTAGGAGGTTAATGGAAAGGCCTTGTTCAATATTCCATGCTCTTTTATTGATCATAGCTGAGAAGATGTTATCCAAATGAAAATGAAGTCAGAATTTTATTGTAAAGTCAGAAATTCTGGCCTTATCAGTTCGGAGATAAATTATATAATTTGTTTTATGTCTTGAAGATTAATTTAACATATTGTATTTTTGATATAATTATTTATTTACACTCTGTTTGTTTACATTGACGGTTTCCTCAGAACTTGCTTGAGACAATGACCTTTATTAATGACATAAGGCAACATTTTTATAGGCACAGAAGATACGGCAGAAAAGCCTGTCACTGAGAGTTCCCAAGAGGCACCACCAGAACAAGATGGTTCACCTTCTGAGGCTGAAGGTGGAGCAGGGGGGCTTGGAGGGTGGTTTTCCTCATTTGGGAAGGTTACCAAAAAGTTAGAAGATACAGTAAGTAAAAAGGAGGTTTGTTTACTAATACGTGAGAAAAGAAAATTGTGATGAAATGATGTATTTGTCTGCAATTGTGTGTTGTCAGGGGTCGATTTAGAGCGTCTTCTGGGTCTTCTGGAAGATGGTCAGATTTTCAAATTTACATTGATGGGTATCTAATTTTTTTCTGTCGGAAGACGGTCAAAAATGGAGGATGGATCAACAAAGATAATTTGGAAGAATGTCAGAAAATATCTATGGATCTGCCTATGGTTGTAGTTTAATATTACTATTCCTATAAAGTTATAATAGTAACACATGTAATTTGCTTGGGCTTTACAGTTATACAGTTTGAACTGATATTATTTTGATAATTTTTTATCATTGCCTTAAAATTTTGTTAACATTTTGTGGTTCTTTTTTATGAAAGGGCAAAAATATTATGACTGGTGGCTTAGATGTGCTGGAGAGCATTGGGAAGAAAACTATGGATGTTATTTCTGAGAAAGACCCAGGATTTGCCCATACAAAAGGATTATTCAAGGATAAAGGATCGAAACCTAATTTATCCCAGGTAGGAGACATGTGTGACTTTTTAATTGCATTTTACTTGGGGATGAGTGTTTATCATTATTATTATTATTATTATTATTTCAAATGCCTTGTGACAAGATTCCCTAAGCCATTGGAAAGTAATTTATTTCAGTTGAATGTCATATTGCTGGTCAACGTAATTTAAATATGCAATCACTCATTTGCCCATAGGAGAATTATATCAATTTTTAGTGTAAACTTTTGGAAAATGTGTGTGGTGGGGGGTGTTTTCCCAGTCAAATGACTAAATGTTTCTCAACTCCTCTGTTATTTATGTTTCAACATGTATGTTGCAGATGCTGAGAGAAGCTAAAGAAGAAGCTGAAGAAAAGGCCAAGATGGAAGAGGAGCATAAAGAGGCACAGAAAGCACACTTTGGAACATTGTTTGATGAACACCAAGGTATTTGGTCAAACTGTTTTTTAATGCTTTGGCTATCACGGTTGAATTTTGTTTTGTCATAATTCAGTATAAGAGATTTATTTTATATTCAGTCATAAGTGGAATTAAGTATATTCTCAGTGTAATGCCTTTTAATAATTGAAAAAATTCTCTGAAGGTCTAGCGAGGCTGGAAGCTCTAGAAATGTTGTCCAATCAGAGTGAGGCAAAGGTGCAAGGGACACTGGGAAGTCTGACAGAGGATCAACTGCAGAGCATCAAGCTGGAACTAGTGATGATAAAGGAGGCATTCCAGCTGGAGGATCTTGATGAGCCTGAAGGTTTGTCTGGCTTGCTGTATTGTCATGTGTTGTTTTAATTGTAAACATCGATTAGAAAAAGACATATTCATGCAGTGCATTAATACAAAAGTACACTATCACAGATAGAGGAAACAACTTTGTTTACAACATGTGGCAGTGAAATTGAAGGAAAACAAGAACAGGAAGATAAATATAATCCCCTCAAAGTCAACCATTAATTTATAGCAAATAATGCTGAAAGCTAATTTTAGCTCTGACAATATTTAGAAGACATGACGTTAAATGGTCTTGTTTTCAGATGATGAGATGGACCATAATTTTGCTAAGCTGATGACGGAGCACTTGCTTGTCGTACATGCAGGCACTACACCTGATAAACTTAATAAGGTAAGTACACCAGACTCTTTTATCTACATTAAAATTTCAGGCAGACTTGGTGCATGCATCAAACAGATGATTCATGATATTTTCACCTTGACAGACGGCTCATGGTGTTTTTGTGTTATGAACTAGCAATTGTGAATTAAAGCTGTGTAAGATGAAATGTAAAGGGTCCAGTAGCTGAACGTACCATAAATAATGCTATTTTCCCACTGTCACTAATATTCCTGTTTCTTATCTAATATATGTTAGTTTGTACATTTGTTTTTTGTTGCTGTGCACTGATAGCATTTTGCATTGAAGACAAAAGAAAATATGTTTGACCAATTTCACTTTGGTGATTTTTACCAACAAACAATTTCCAAGTCATTTATCCTCATAAAATATTTATTGATAATTGTAATAAACCCACATTTTAATCCTAAGGTTGAAAATAAATTAATGGTTACTAAAAGAAGAAAATGTGACTTTTGGAGAGCATGGTGTATGGATTCTTCTGAAAGCTTGGCGTTATCATGTAAATTGAATTTTGTTGTTCATCCTGTATGTTATATGGATATTTTATAATAACTATTTAAATGTTATTCGAATAGGGAGAACTCTTCATGGTAAGTTCCTATAAGTGTCACCTGCACGGGTTGAATATTGGTTTTCATAATTTGAAGTCTTGAATAGATTGATAAAAATTCTGGGTATAATATCTGAAATGGGTGAATCAAGGTGTAAGGATCTTTGGGGTATATTATGAATTTTTCAAATATTGTTAAGTGAAATTACATAATTTTTATTAATGTTGAGTGCATTATTGATGTTAAAGTGAGATTGATTTTATTGTGTCTTTTCTTATCCTGAGGTTGTGGATTATTGTTTTACTGTCTGAGATAATCTGATCTTTTATTTCCAATATTAAAATGTATTTAGGTTCACTTTAGATTGTGTGAGGGACAAGGATTAATGTTATGTGTTTAACTTATGAATTTTAAATCCCTGTAAATTTGAAATTTATACTAAGCTTATAATGTCAAAAAAGTTGTTTACAAATTCAAAAATATAATTTTCTGCTGATCATAATGGCTGTATCTTAATTCACCTCAAAAATAGATGAAAACTTAATTTTGAATATAATTTGTATGGTCATTGCTCTCTTATAATATAACATTCAGTCAAATGTGTTGGCTTTAATAGACAATATTCTGTCCATGTTGATTAAGCCTTCTTTATATTGATTTACAGTGTAGTCTGCTGGCTTAAATCCATACAAAATCATCTATTTTTTGTTCCATTTTAAATATTTTTAATATATATATCTACACATTTCATTTAGAATTGTACAGCAAATTATAAATGCAGTTAGCTTGTTATTATTTGATTGATTGATACCAAAAAATCTAACAAGAACTGCTAAAATGTGATTGAGTATAAAATTCATGCAGAGACTTTAAAAGTAGTTAGCTTTTGTTTTCATTATTCCACTGCCAAGTAATTTATTTTAATCCAGGTTCAGAGCAAAATAAGAGAATATTTAAAGGACTCCAAGGAAGAGCAAGAAAGTGGAAGCAAGCAAAATGCCAAGGTTGGTATGCAGATATTTCAGGACTTATATCATTGACAGAATTATGGTAAAAATCTTGAAGTACTTGAATGTGCTATTGAAGGGTGGATACCTCAACAGATAATTACAAATAATAAATACCATGTTTAAACATTATTTACAAAATGATCTTATTTTTCTTAAATACCTGGACCCTAATTTCTCATATGGAGAAATTATGGCATTTTGGCTGAAAAAAGTTCATTTTCATTTACAAGTTTTTCTGGACCATCAAACCAGCTTTCTGTACAATTTATGCAGCATTATTAATTTTTATTTATTTATTTTTCTTTGCAGGATTTGCATCGCAGTGCTATCCAGTCCCTAGCAGAGCTGACATCTGCTGCAGTAGGTCAGTTCCACAAGGCAGGAGAACTTTTACTTCTGCAACAAGATGATGGAGCCAACTTTGCAGACAGGGCCAGCAGTTTGGCAAAGTAAGTTGGAGGACAATTGTTTTTTTACTAAAAGTTACCTTTTTGTGAACTGTTTATCTGCTTGCCTTACTGTCTGTCAATAAAGCTTGTTTGAAGAAATATATATTTGAGTAATTTATAAAATCGGTTATGTATAATAAGCTAATTTTAGACTTATTTGTTTTATTTGATTGGAAATGATACTTATCCATCATTGCTTTAAAAAAGCTCTTATATAAAATTTCTTTCATTTTCAGTTTAACTCGAGTGCTGTGTACAGAAGTAGGAATCATCTCCAATAAGTTTACCCAGTGTATGAATGCAGTTGCTGTGAGTAGCAAACTGTTGCAGTAATCAGAAACACAGAGTCTTACATAAAACTTTGTTGATCATCAATTTTTGTTGTTTAATTAAATACGATTCATTAAAATTATTTATATGAAAAGACTGGTAATTTTTGATCATGTTTGATCTGTTTATGACCTAATGCAAACAGAATAATTTTATTGCTCTTGGACTTGTAATAAAGCTTTAAATTGTTGTCTTACAGTTTCATTTATGTTTTGAGTGTCAATCTGTACAACTTTCTTCTCAATCCAGGCTAACTCTGAAGATCCAGACTCAATCAACCCTTTGATTACCAATGTGTACTTGGAGGTTTGTTTTTCTTTTAAAATTGTTCCACTAAATTACAATATTATATTTTTTTTAATGAGAAAGCACTAGCTTGAGACTGTTTACCTTGGGGTAAATAAGTACACGTGAATAGTAGTAAGCTTAGAAGTGCAATTAATTAATCATAAGATTGCAAGTGAAGTTGGTTCAGACTGGCATTTCAACATAAACAGATTATAATAAGGGAAAACATATGCTCAATAATTGAAAAAAATTGATGATCAACAGAAGCTACCTTCTTAAAGATGTTTAAAGTAAGGTAAATGATTTTTTTTTTTTTTTTTTTGACTGTCATTTGTTTTATTTGCTATTTCAGGCTGGAAATAGTGCCACCTACATACAAGATGCCTTCCAACTTCTGCTTCCAGTGATGCAAATGGCTGCCCTTCAAAGTCATGCTAACAGAGATTAAAACATGTTTGAAAATAGCAACTTGTACACAAGTGAAAATTTGCAAACTTCATAAAAACTCATTCTCTAACATATTCCACCTCCTTAATGTGAAGCCATTTTAGTACTACTGGAGTCCACAGATACCAATTTTTGTGTACTAGATTTCTTGCTGTGCGTTTTCAACAAGATTCCGTTTGTGTAATTACGAGGAAAAAGTAGAATTATTAAGTTAACTTGGGATGGTTTGGGATCACCTCTGAGTGTAAATATAGGGCCAAGTGTATTGAAATTATGGTACTTATTACATAATAAATGTGAAATGATGTGAGACTTGTGATAGATGTACAACTAATATTCCAGTAGTACAAATTATGAAGCGATAAAAGCAGCACTAGATTTATTTGAAATGAAAAGATAGTGTATAGTGTTTTTTATTCATATATGATGAAATAGATATATGGTGCTAGTAGAATTGTATATTAACAAAAATTTTTAATGAAGTTGTAGTATATTTATTGGCCAATAAAGGTTTTAGTTCAGCAATTTTGGAGAATTGCCTTGTTACATTTTAGTTTGATACAAGTACATACAATATGACTTTACCATGATCAGAGATGAAAGTTGACTTTTTCATTAAATCTGAAGTTATGCAGTTTTGTTTGGGGGGTCCAGAGGGCATAAATACAACGCCCAAATATCTGGATTTGGGGAGACTCCTCTGTACAGGATACTTACAACACCAAGAAAACGGTTTACACCACACTAAAACTGAATATGAAGAAAATAATTACAAGGAGAAATCGAATCGAATGTAAGCAGTTTCCACAGCAGACGACATCCTTAAACCTCCCCATGTTCCCCAAATACTGCCACCATTTATACAATAAATTACATGTATGAGTATCCAAACAAATTTTTGCTATACAACTATATTTAGATAAGTTGGCAAAATATGTTTGTCTCAAAAGCAAATACGTATGCTATATTAACAAGCTGTGGTATTATACATATTTCACTGTATATGTTCTACTTCCCCTGAAAAACACTGGCTGCAATTATTTTCAATGAGATTAAAAATTATGAGATGAAATAATTTGACCTTTCTGCTGTCTTCTCTTGTTAATACAAGCAAATATATTAGAGGCTGATCAGCTTCATGTGTGTATTACACAAAGGAAAGTTGTCTATTAATAGACAATGGACATGTTATTCATCATACTGGCTGGTGACTTTATGTGCTCAAGAATGCTCATGTTCTTCCCGATTAGAAAAGTAATTGCAAAATATCTGAAAATGTTCCTGTGACCCCAGTTTATTATGGACAGGCAATAGCCTGAATACCAAGTACACAGTATTTATTATATAATGACAGACTGAAAAGAATGGTCAAAAGATGGATATAAGACCAAGCTAAATCCAGGTTCAATTTTTCTTCAATAAAGGACCCGAAGATATTCACAGACAGCATTAGTCAATACAATAATTATAGTTATTATACTAATATAAAGTCAATATAGAAATTGTAATGTTTTTGATTGTTATCGCATTCTCTTTTTGGTTCCTGCAGGGGGTTTCTGCAGCTGGAATGGTTTACTCTCAGCAGAACCCAAGCTGGCCCCAAACCCTAGGGTGGGGTTAGCAGCACCAAAAGTTGGTGCTGGGGTCCCTAGAGCTGAGGTGGAGGCAGAGAGATTGAAGGGGGTGGCGGTGGCCGTCTGCTGGGTTTGATTGGCACCAAATAAACTGCCAGAGGTACCTCCTGTGGTACTGCCGGCAAATGGAGTTCCAAACCCTGGAGAACAACAAGAGATGGTTTGCCATATCAGTGTTTTGTTATGTTGAATTCTTCAGCCTGTATACCAAGACCAGAAAAACCAATTTTCTAAAAAGACTATTGTACTTGAAAATGATTAATATATATATATATATATATATATATATATATATATATATATATATCAAACACTTTATAAATGCATTAAAGTGTTTAAAAAAAATTGAACAAAATCAAAAACAACCTTAAGTACATAGTAAGGTTCACTTTCACAAGATTCTTCCTGTATGGCAAACGTCTGTTTTAATCGAAGACAGTGTACTTTTTCTTTAGTGAAAGACAGTGTAACCAACACACACAAATGCATATCTAACATGACTGATACAATATACCATATGATATTGCATTTTTGCATGAGAAAAAAATGTTTCTTAAAAAAAATCAACATCTGACACATAAAACAATCTGCATAACCATTTAAGGCCAATTGCCAAACTTCAATTTCTGTTTACAAAATAACTTTTCCCATGCATAAATGATTCCTCTTTACACTACAGCAAACACAGATTACAAAAGCACTAACTGAAGAAGAACCAAACACTTCAATTTCTCACAGCCATGAATACCATTAGATACATGCTCAACTAAAACAGTGAGAAGACACTGTCAACATGTACTGGAATAAGGTGAATAAATACTAATTATGTGTTTGTGATATAAAAAACATCTATTCTATTTCAAAGATAGTCAATTCTGATATCTTGGCTGTGAAATTATAGTTAAGCACACTGAAATACTATAAACTGGTCTGTGCAATATAAAAATCATTTCATCTTTGAATTGTCAATGTGGAAGGAATAAATATCACACAAGACAAGACTTTGAACTGTTAATTATCGCATTAATCTAGAAAAAGCTTATTTATCAGATTAATGAACTGGCTATACTACAGTGTTCTAGCCAGGCTTTCAAGCTTTCAGTGCATTCTAAATCTATTCCAAGAACTCATGCCAAAAGCAGCTAGCCTCCCAAACTAAAAAGCACCATTTCCCAAAAACAGACCAGCCTACAGCAGAAGTGAAAAGGAGGGTATCAAGAGACAGGACAGACGTGCTTACCACAACTAACCTAATGGTTTGGCAGCGGCTCCAGTGGTGTTGCTGCCAAAGCCACCAAATGTGCTAGCTGTCCCACCAAATGTGCTAGCTGTGCCACCAAATGTGCCAGTTGTGCCACCACCAAACCCACTGCTTTGGGTGGTGGGGTTCACTGTTGTACCAAAACCTTGAGAAAATGATTCAATGTAAATTTGCTAAAAGCACTTATGGTTAAACAGATAAAAAATAGAAATTTGGCATAAATGTGTAACATAGCAAAAAACACAGCAAAATGTGCATATATTTTAGACAAACTCATGGGTTAGCTTAGTATTATATTGTCAATAAAATCAATAATAAATATTTCTTTTTTTAACAAACTATACTATCAAAATATTCACAAGCTGGTATGCATGTAGAATCTACTGAAATTTTACCACCCATGGTTAGGCTTGGTTAATAACTAAAACAAAATTTGAAAACAACTTCATACCTAAGCCTGTGCCTAATGTTCCAGTCTGTGTAGTACCCAGTGTAGAGCTAAGGCCGACTGTGGGTGGGGCACCTGTAAGTAATATGCACTCTTTTTATAATAGAGCTTAGAGAAGAATCAAAGAGAAAAAACAGAGCAGTTCTACTCATCAGAATCCCTGAAGTGTAAATTTGTGAATACTTTACTTTAAAAACTTTTAAATATGACACATGCTTAAGATAACTTTTTAAAATTTACAAATAAATTTACTTTTTGCTACCCTGCTTTTTACTACACTGGAGAGTTATCAGCAACATTTAAACTATTTCCCCTACCAGATGGTTGTTGCCCTCGGTTTAATGCAGTTGCCATGGCAACAGCTGCCACATTTGACATCCCAGTAAAAGGCGTTGGCCCAACAGACACCATGGACCTTTGGCTTATGCCCATTTTTTCTGATGCTTTTTTTCTTTTTTCAAAAATATCTGCACTGTCTCCTTGAAATATTCTTCGATAATTCAAATACTGTTCTTTTTGTGCCTGTAAAAGAGCAAGCAAAAAGATCGCTATTGGCTGCTGATGTACTGTCAGCTTCAGTGACATTACATTCATACAAATAGGTTTTTACTTCCTCAACTACTAATGTCAATTTGACCAAGTTCTTGGATGAGGACTACAGCAAATAAGAAGCGGAACCTTTTTGCCAAAGATTTAAAACAATAAAAATGTATACTTATCATAACTATAATAAACTATTAAACATATATTTTACATACAATGCCTTTTACAATCATATAATAATATATTATACTGAATGTCTTTTCAATTAAAACAAGTTGCTGATTTAAGCTAGAAAAATCCATTAGTACAAAATCTCACTTCAAGAGTTTTAACTGCAGGCTAAGGAATCACCCTCATGGAAACTAAATGGAAATAATCTCAATTTGCTCCAAGTCAACTGTTACAACAGATACAACTGATATCATATTGTTACCTTCACAGATTCGTGAACACCTTGTAACTGTGCAGCCAGAGCCACAAATGTCTCATGTAACCTTCTCAGACATACAGAAAGTTCTGAAATAGAAATAACTGGGATAATTACAGATATATGTCACTTTAAATACAGAAACCCCTTCCTAATAGAAAATTTGATGTGCATCAGAAAACACATCAATATTGTTCTGAACCACACCACTATAGCTCTTGCACATTTCCAACCATCACATTGTACATTCAAACTTCTATGCCTGCTTACCATTCACTTTGTAGTACCATAGTACATTATTATTTGGTTACACTGACTACCCCAGAGTGAGCCCTGACTTAAGAAAATTAACTGCCCTAAACAATGAGCCTAATTTCGGTTTCTGCCATAAATGAAATTTTTGAATACTTTACCTTGCGGTGTGAAAATATTGGGCTGACTTAAAGCTGTCAGAGCATTCTCCATTTCCTCTATTTGTTGTCTGTATATCAACATTCTACCCTCAAATTCTTCAACCAAATGATGAAAGCATCTGCAAAACAAAAAAGTCATATTATTTTAGATGCAACAAAATAATATTTTATCATTCCTAACATTCTAAGAGGTGTTGAGTTTTAGAAATGTTTTATAATTCTTTGCAGGTGTGACCTAAAATGATCATTGCTTACTCTGATGGAGCAGTGTTTTCATACTGTAGCCCTGGTGGGATTTCCTTCGTTCTCTGTGCCATCTCAGCTTTTTTAAGTTCCTGTGAAGAAAGTGTATTTTTAATACTTTGTACTCAATATACTGATCATGGCAATACTATCCCATCTTTAAAACAGCACAATCCTTTCCTTAAAACATGTGTTGTAAATTATGACTGCTTGAAAGCCTTTTTTGTGAACAAAAAGGCTGTAAACCATAATGCAAATGTAAACTAAATAATTTGTGTAATCTTTACACTGATCCAAGCTGTTCATTCTGTACTGGGACTGCCATAGTAGCAGATCTATCTACAAACAACTATATACACATTTTAATCAAAACTTTATACTTATATACATATAAAACAACTTAAAACATACAGCACATCTACATTTCAATGACACAGACCTGTGCAGACTCCATTTTTAATTTTTCAATAGTGACTGCGTTCCTCTGTAAGCCATTGGCCACCACTGCCAATAACTGCCTCAATGTCTGGACGTCTTCCTGAACCTTGAACAGAGGCTTGGAGGACATCCGGGCAATCTCCTCCCTCACTGATTTTTCATCTTTGACATATTTTCTGGACAGATAACATGGTATTAAGTATGTGGGATTTACTTAATGTATTTCATCCTAAAGCTTCTAAATAAACAGATTTAATACACTTACTCTATTTCTTCAGAATGGGATAAATATAAGGCTTAAACCTAGAAGTTTTAATAAAATGTTAAAGAAAAAAACAATTCAAAACTTTGCTAGTTTAATTCCTTACAAATATTTATGGTTTTTAAAAGTTGTTTAATTTATCTAAGTCTTTAGTCAAGTTCATTGTAGGGCAGTGGATATAAATCTACTTCTACAGAACTCACTTGAATGTTTCCACACTTTGCACAACATCATTTGGTAAGTTTGTTTCTTTGAAGGCCTTATTGTCACTGAAGATAAAAGAAACATTGGAAATTGAAACCCTATTCAAGATGGAACAGCATGACCAAATGATGGGAACAAAAATATAACAGCTGAAAAGTATGTGCAGCTAAGAATCAAGACTAAAAATACTGAACGTAAATTTTTAACTTCTAGCAATTACAATGTCACATTTACAATCCAGTCAACCTGGGTTGGCCTTCCTGATTACGATTAACTCACAGTTACTCTAATCTATCAATTTAGTTGACATAATTCACGTGTCGTAAGATTGGCTTACAATGCTAAGGTGAGCCATGAAACTTTTAAGTGGTTTGTCCCTAACTAGTTCAACCGATAACAATTTTAAACAAACAANTTTTATGAATATTCATCAGCTCTGTAAATATAAAGCCAAAAAGTAAAACTGCCCTCCACTTATCGTGTTTACAAGGAAAGTGCACGGCGCCGGCATCACCATCGGCATCGCCATCGCCATCGGCGACGGCGACGACAGACGCAGGTGATGGCAATATGTACAGACACATCTGTGTCTGTACATAAAAAACAAGTGACATTCAGCAGTGGGGTGCTATGCCCTTCCATATAATCTTTACCCTCCTTTCCCGTTGGCACCAACATTCCCTCCAGCTGTAGAAGTCTTGGGGTCCACACCACCTAATCCCTTGCTGGCAGTGGTGGTAGTTGTGGCCCCAAACAAACTGGCTCCTGTGGTGGATGTAGTGGCACCAAACAACCCTGTGCTGGTGCTGGTAGTTGTGCTGGTTGTAGTTGTGCCTATAAAAATGAATCACATGAACAAAGACGTTGGTTTTAAAGAATTATATATATATATTATAAGACAAGGCAGTTAAATGATTAATATCTGGCTACAACATTGCTGTCAGAGAAATGATGTATGTAAACTGCTGATTATAAAGAATTATACATATAATAGGAAAAGGTAAATTGAATAAAATATTAACATATCATGCTAGAAAATTGCTGTCAAATGAATTATGTGAGTAAATTAATATAGTACTGCTGCATTTTTTCAGTACAACTTGGAAAGAAAAACTAACAAAGAAAGGCAATCTGACCTCCTAAAAACTTTCTGAATTGTCATAATCAGGGTCATCATGTCATCCGCTTTTTTATGTCTGTTCATATTTCAATGGTTTTTACCTGTTAAATTGAAGCCCAGACTTGCACCACCCAGTGACAGGCCAGATTTTGCAGCAGCTGTCTGGCCAAAGCTAAAGCCAGTGGACAGCGATGGTTTGGTAGTGGACGTCTGACCAAAGGACAGACTTTGGCCAAAGCTTGGTGTTGCAGCTGCTGTACCTGAAAAAATTAAATGAACAATGAACTTTTTTCACTGCCCAACTAATACAATAGTCTTGTTACATCAAGTCCTTAAATCCACCACCTGTTTTTTTTTATATACTTAACAAATTTTTCTAGCAGTGCAGGTGTTAAAAATATTACACAAATAATAAGCAGCATGAAAAAATAAGGTGGTCTGACTGGCTGGAAATAAATAATATCTCCACACAGAGTTTTCAGAAGCATGCCATACCAAATCCAAAGACTTATTACATACCTAGTGATAGGCCTCCTGCAGTAGTGGTAGTTGTAGTAGTGCCACCTAATGTCAGGGTTGGTGTTGTCTTGGCAAGATTCAGAGGAAGGGTAAAGCCAGTGCTGCCTCCTGGTGGCACAACAGCTGCTGTAGCTGTAGCTGTAGCTGTGCTGGCAGCTGGGGTACCAAAACTAAATCCTGCATTTAGAATACGAAAACATTTCATGACACAGGACCTATCTGTAAATTATTGAGATGAAGAAGTGATACAGCCCTCCGAATTAAATTTAGTTTGAACCAGGCCAGTGCCTAATTAATCAATGATAAACTGGTAATAAAATATCCAAATATTTCTTTTACTTTCAAATATTCTTTTGACTCAGAGCAAGAAAGTCTGTATGCTAGCACTATATAGCATGAGGTCAAAATTTTTTTCACTGATCATTTTTAAAGCAACTTCATAAAGCTTAGAGTAACACGAGTAACATATTCAGTTTGCTGATAGTGACATCACTTACCACCACTAGCAGTTGTCTTAGCTACCCCTAGTCCAGCACCAAATGAGAGGCCACCTAAAGTGAATTTAAAATAGTTTTTATCAAATACTTAATTAAGATATCAAATTACTCCTTCAAAATGATACAGCAATACTATACATGTTACTGAACATTTTTTCTGCCTTAACTTCTATCCATATTGGCCAGAATCATAGATACCAGAAACGGTTCACAGCTGCAATGTAATGGCCATTTGGTTTTTATATGGGAATTTTACCCTTTTTAAATGACATGAAGAATTTGCAGGATCTGTACATAATGATTTCCATGGCCTGTTAATAAGTTGTTATGTGCTGTACCATGAAACATTAATGCAAAACCCAACTCACGCTTACACATTGTTTGCAAGTTATTTTTGAAACGTGTCTGCATTATTTTTTACAAAATAACTTCTGCCCAAAAATTGGTTTATACCTTAAGGCCAAAAGCCTGGACTGCCCCAATTCAAGATAAACAAATTTGAAGCTTTCAATTTATTGATACAACCTAACAAATGAGCACAACTTATTTGTCATCAGGTGGGTTGCCTTGTTGGAGTGTGGTTCCTCTTGGCAATCATACTGGCCATATCATTCTAGTGCATTGGCCAGTGCTGGGCATTATAATCTGACCCCAAGCCCCTGGGCCCTTTGGGCCAGAACAAGTTCCTACATGTGACATCTCATTCAAAACACCATTCAATGGGTAAATGTATAGGAACACATCACTTAGACTCCGTTCACATGAAAAATCTATTTCTAAAAATCTATTTTCTATTCGCGGTATCTTGTGATCACTCCGAGCGCAGCCTAGAATTAATTACAGCTTAGGAAGCAACTGGCTCGTGCTGCCAGTAATTACGCCGCGGGGTATTCAGGGCACAGACCGCGATCACAAGATACCTCAAATAGAAAATGGATTTTTAGAAAATAGATTTTTCATGTAAATGAAGCCTTATTTTCAAAGGGAGAGTGGGTATGGGGATGCAAAAATTGAATTTATAAATTGTCAATAATTTACCAGATGTTCCTACAGGGGTGGCCTGGGTCTGACCCAGCTGAAACCTGCAAAGAGAATAGAACATTTCGGAATTAGAAATTAGTACATCAAGCCCTTTGTGGCCTTATATAGATATGTTGCATTAAGTACTAATGCATGTTATTTATCATATCTAGTTGAGAGACTCTTAATCATTTTGTATGTCATATTCTGTTTAACAGTGATCACAAAATTTTTACATGCTTAATAAATAACAAACAAAAACAACATTATGGCAGTTCATTTAAGTCTCTACAATAAAGACAACAGATTTCAGACTGATCAGTATATCTTTGGTCGGGCGAAACTTACTGAGCAAAAATTTTTACGACGCATTTGGAAATCCCCTTCTTATTACCATTAGATTCTACGTCGAAGACAAGTTGAAATTACAGTACAGTTTCTGTTATTTATCATCTCTTACAATATATTCAGAAATAGTTAAAATAAAGATTAAGCCATGTTTTGTGAATTAAATTACGTTACCCTGTTGATCCAGCTTGTGTATTGGGAGTAGCACCAAATGAAAATCCAGGCATGTTGTCCGGGTGCTTGAAAATGGCAGACTTTGTATACTCTCATTCCAACGAGAAGTCTTGTTTTAGGCAAATATTGTAACTTTTATTGGCACAAAATTAATTTATCCTGTAAACTTAGGTATTTTATGCATTTCTACTTAGCTTTAGACCTTAAAGACACAATAATAAGAAAATTTGTTGAAAATTCGCTGGTTCTGAGAAACGAGATCTTGGAAAAGACATAGGTCAAGGCCATCCAAGAGGTTCCCGGATGGGAGGTGGATTTGCAGAAGACAATTTCGGCGATACCGAATCTCTCTGATATGGAGTTCATCAAGACTCCCAAGGTGAGTTATAAATATCTGTAAGATAATATTTCGCGATATCACATCGTTGTTTTCACCTCCCCATTTATTCTTTTCGTAAGTGAGAAAATGTGTCGGCATTTAATCTCGTGACAGTTCACTCAAATCATGAATGACCAAACTTCAACTTAATTTATTGAATGACACTGTCATAGCTTCGAGCACATTCTTCAAGAAGAAAATATCGTCATTCAGTGATAAGTCTCCATGAGATTAATGCCGTTATATGAGCCTTACTTTTTCATTTTTAAACTGACATTTTATTTTATTAATTTATTTATTATTAATTATTTATCTGCTCGGATCCAGAGGTTAGACTGAAGAAATAATTAAGTTTACTTGTTGCCAGTGTAACTGACTTACTGACTGATTTTTTTACCGATGTTTTACAAATAGTAATCACTTAATTTGAAACAAAATATTAGGGGTACAGCTGTGCTTATTTGTATTACAATGACAGTCTGTCAGTGTCCATTCCACCTTTATTAAATTCAGATAAATAAATTCGTGAGATTATTTACTCTAGTGAGAGTAGTTTTTGTCAATTTCAGATCCCTATACTATAGTGTCTATAATGTAATCAATATTTATTCTCTTTTTTGTGTGTTTGTGTGTTCACAGTATGACATTAAATCAGAAATAATTTAATAAGAGTAAACCTTGCTATTTCTCTTGTTGTGGTTGCCATCATGACGTGCCACAGATAAAGCCCAACAGGCCCACATTTTGATCAAGTGTCCTGCATTATGTAATGATTTCTGAGAATTTCCTGGTGTCAACCTGAATTATACATTATGAAAAGGGGTGTTTACCTGCACTGTCTTAAGCCCCCTACCTTTGTCAAACCAGTATAGTACTTAGAAGCTTCATTTGAGTGCTCCAATCCAGAACAAATTTATATTTAGGATTTAAACTCATATGACAGGTTAGTTTCCAAATATTGGTAGCTATGCACACAATTTATAATATAAAGTCAAAGCTTTCTGCACCAAGTTATTATTATTATCATTATTATTTTTAAAATTTTATTTATTTATTATAATTATTATTTTTTATTTATTTATTTATTTATTTTTTTTTTTTTTTGCAACAAACAGTGCAGATGATAGTAAACGAAAAATTAAAAATATGTCATCTTCTGCTTGTTGATTTCGAGCACTCACTGTACTTAGTAAATGTATCTTACCTATGTTAGTAGCTTTTTTTAATTTCTTTGATTGCATATTTTTCAGTACTATGTTGCAGTTAAAAGGAAAAAGAAAAAGTTACAGCCGAGAATTGGCCGTAGAGTGTGTATATTATTTTTGTTTTTTAACCTTATCACACCTGTAAAGATTCCATGAAAAATGAAATCTCAACTCAAGATGGCACGTTACAGAACGTGCCAAGTTATTCACAATGCCTGATCCTTTTTCCTCTTTCTTTTACCAAATACAAGGCTCTTTTTTTAACCTAAAAGACCTTATGGATGGGCAAATTATAAAATCCCTTTAAAAATAGTATTCTTAAATTGAAATGTGGGTTTCTGTAAACCAATTTTGAAAATCAAAGATTGACGTACCTATCATCAAGTACCAGTTATTCCCCATGGCTTATCAAAGGAACTCTGCACGTGCTTTAAAATCCCCCATGGTTGCATTTCTATCCTGGAAAACATTTTATGGTTTTCCATTCAGACCTAAAAGTCATTTAGAAATAAATTAATCAATTATAACAAATGGAATAAAACATCAAACCTTGCTGCAGGGAGAGGCCGCGCAATAATTCCATGAATATGAGGAAAATTCCCTTTACCCCAAGAAAATTAATTTTAGCAGGTAAATCCTTTGGAGAGTTCCTTTAATGGATTCCTTGGCAACACTGCTCTATCCCATAAAGCCATGACCTTAAACCCAAAGCTTTTTTTTTTTAATTTTTCTTTTCATTTTGATTATTATTTTGAACAGTCAGTCCGCATAGTATATTGTTTAGAAAAAAAAATTGAAAGATGGACATGAATGTTATGATGTATGTAATGCTACATGCAAGCAAAAAATATATATCATGGTTCAAACATCTTAAGAACTCCATTAATAATATTTTCTGTCATTTTGTATTGCTTTTTCAATTTTATGCTTTCAGAAAAAAAAAGAAAAGTTTTATTAGTTTCATTGGTTTTCTTAGACAACTCTTCATGTATTTGTCATCATTTATGCTGCTTTTTTAAGTCTGTCATTGTAAAATGCCAGACGCAGCTGGGTGCCTATGTGACATATCCTCATTCCCAGGTTGATAAATTACCTGATGAATTGAAATTCTTTTTAGCACTGCTGGGACATTGTATATTATTTGGTATGTAGAAAAGGAAAATTACAAAGATTTATTATCAGCACAGTTTTTGTCGATACTGTTGGTCTGGTGGGCCTTATGCTGATTCATTAATAGTTGTGCCTGAGTATTTTTTTCATGTGAGAAGCATCAGTTGTGCACGTGGGCTCATGGCCATAATTCGTGATTCACAAACTTTAGTGGTTGTATAGATTGATAATCTGACAGTCCAGAATAGTATGATTTCATTTGCTGTAGTCGACTAATTTATATACATCTTTGGGTGAAGGAATATTTTGTCATTAAAAGATGAAATGAACTTGCAAAAAATATAATGTTCATCTTTATGTCAGTTAGCCAAAATATAATGTGCTAGTATGCAGCAAGAGTCGTCTTTTTTACTTATTACCAGACAGAAGCATACTTGACAATAAAATTTCTTCACCCAGAACTTTCATGATAAACCATTGCTTGAATGGGATATATGTGGCCACATGTTAATGTTATCCCAGAGTTTTTGTTTTTAATTACTGCTCTAAGTTGGTCTTAAATGTCTTCTGAGGATTCAGTTCAAATTAATAAATTGTAATTACTGCTCTAAGTTAGTCTTAAATGTCTTCTGAGGATTCAGTTCAAATTAATAAACTGATGGTGAGTCAGTCACTGTGTAGAGGGTAGGATGGAAAATATGGTTTAGAGGAGAGTTATAACTTGTCTATGTATATGAATGCTATGGTTTAATCAGCAAGAAATAATGATACATTATAGCTGCTGCTCACTGTATTTTGGAATTGTATTTTTGACTTAAAAGTAACATCAGATTCATGCTATTGTTTAATATCATTATCATCATCTTAATCTAAGTGTGGGGTGTATGAGCACGGAGAGCTATCCTGTATTATAACTGTGAAGAAGACTGGAAAGATTGATTTAGGAGATTTCATCAATACTTTGGTTGACAGTATGTGGGTCTTTTTCAAATTCAATGAGAGCCTCAGTGTGTACATAGTAAATTATGGTGTTTGCTGTAAAAAAGGAAAATGAGTTAGCTAGACTGGTTGATTGCAATTCCAAAGATAGCCTGAACAAATCTGCTATAGTATTAATACGTAAGAGCAATTGATATGTGGAGGGGTCAGGCAGATAACATTATCTGCTGAGATTTGATTGGTAACATAATCATAGCATTTTGTGCTTTGTATAGCTGATTGTAGGTTTTTTTTTTCCTGAGAACTCCAATTCTTTGAATTTATATGTATACTTGTTTATTATGCATTGTGTATAGATAATATTATACATTTCTTAATTTCATAGCTTTGATACCACATGGCTTACATACTGCTTTGTGCATTTCCTTTTTTTAACTTTAATTTCTTTTTTTTTTTTTTTGCATGTTAGACCCCATTCCCAGAGATTAGATCGATCCAAACTAGATCGACCTAACTCCCTGGGGGTTCACGCTAAATAGCTGTCAGCCGAGCGGGCACGAAAGTTAATTACCCCCTTACAGCTTGTAGTAGGCGGGACGGTCATTAAAGCCGGATTATCTGACAGTAATCTAGTGAGACTCCCCACGTGGATAGATCGATCTAAAATCTGTGGGAATACACCCTTAGAAGTCCCCAATCTTTGATACTTTGGTGTCATTTGTGACTTGTTGGATTGTCTGTTACAGATCATTTTTATGGCCAAGTACAGACTGTGGGAATTTATAACCTTGTCATCTCATTAATAACTTATTGTTTCAGGCAAAGTTTCTGGAAGCATGGAATTCAGGCATTAAAGAGGGAAAGGTATTAAAGCACTTTCATTAAGATCCTTCATTTCTCTTTTTCAGTGTTAGTAAATTTTAGTTGTGGTTTGCTTGCACTTGTATTTAATATGTTCATAAAATAAGGTCTCATTCCTTTATTTTCCTAATAGCCCAACAATTGTGATTTTTATGTAAATTAAAATTCTTTATTTATTTGCAAATTCTGTTATATTTGTCCTTTTGTATCTTTCTCTATCTGAAAAAGATTAGTAGAATAATGAAATCCTTCACTCAATTTTTATTTTGTTTTAAATAGTTTCATTAAATTTCCTTCTAGCGTGTTAGATGTGAATGTACCTTTAATGAACTTCAGATTGCTGTTAAGCTCACCATTACATTGACATGGTGTCAATACTTGAACCATGTGCTCAGTTCTCTCCAATAAATCTTACTAGAAAAGCCAATCCAGCTGTACTCTAATACTAGTCATTAGTAAAATGACATCATATTCCATGCAACTGTATAATCCAAGGCTAAATTGTTTTGTGGCGTAATAAATTGAGAGGACAAGAGGATTGTTGTCATATTGATTATTTTCTAAAGGGCAGGGAAGGTATACTTATAGGGTATTGAACCACATGTGCTTTGATATGGGCTTGGCAAGAATACAACAGGCTTGATTAATAATTCAGTAGAGGCATAGAGATTATGGAAACTCGGGTTGAAAACTTAAAATCAATATGTTTTTGCATTGGTATCAGCATAAAAACTGATGGCAAATTGAAAAGCAGTAAGCAGTGAAAGAACAGACAGGAATAGGACTTTCATTACTTTCATTCCCCATGGAAATGGCTAGAAATCTGTACAGGGCATTCTTTTAAAAAAATCAATGTTTCCCATTAACAATGTTGCTAAAAGGAGTGATCTTGTTGTAAAAAGATAGAACTGCAGGGGTCCGGAAGATACTTTTAGGGGGACCTATTATCTTTAAATTAATGTTATGACTTGTACTCTGTATGTCGCTTGGTTGTAATGGATTTATCTCTTTCAGATTTTGACAATGTACAAATGAAAATTTTTTTGTAAGGTTTTACCATGTTAACTTTTAATTTACATTAAGAAGTTCAATTTGCTCATATAAGCACATAACAAGGTATTACTTTATTTACAAGAATCTATGCATATGAAGAAATGAACTAACAGCCAGAGAAGGTCCTTTATTAAGATGATGCTGAACTGCCTACAATTATCTTACATAAAAATGTTTGATTTCATTTGTTATTTCCTTACATGCTAATTTTGGAAATGCTAATACTAAGTCAAAGTTTTTTAATTTAAACATAAAAATGAAAATGTTCAAAGCAAAAATGCCATTTCAGTATTATTTCAAGTGATGCCTGGTCTCTACATGTGACGTGATTGTGACAGAGTGCCACTTGTGAAATAAAGTGCTTCTCTGACGCAATCACTGTTGTCACAATGACTCGTATCCACCAAGTAAACATTTGCATTGTGTTTAAACAGCCATCAACCCAGTACTTCAGGCTTTTTTTAATTTGAATGATTGAAAAATGTAATTACTGCTAGTCACCAACCACTGGCCAGTGATAACAGTGTTGCAGTATTCAGGCTTTTGTATTTTTAAGTCAGGATTTATTGGCTTGGATGGTTCATTAACTACTACTACTAGTAAGTCCATTTTGTGCTAGCAGATATAAAAGTGTTGCTCAAGAGTAGCAGTTAATTGTACCTCCAAATGATGTCCAGGCAAATCCATCCACTATGATAAATCTATTGCATATACCTGAATAAGTTTCTCTGTTTTATTTATTTTTTTAATGAAAATAATATGTATAGGTATGCTTGAATTCTTTCACTGTCAATATTTCGACCCATTATACATAAAGGCTGAATCATTTCCTAGTCCCACTGAATACAGGATGGGACATATTGATCTGCAAATGTTATCATTGCATGATTCACCAATAGGCCCTGTTGAAAAAATTGCATAGAAATGAACTGATATATTTCAGATGTTTGTCAATACCTCCTGAAGCTGAAATGAAAGGGAAGTTATTTTGCCAGATGATAGAATAAAGGTTCATTGGGATTTGACTGTAATTTGGACATCTTCTGCCTTGTTATTTTCACAGGCAGTAGGAATTTCCAATACCCCCTTAGAGAATGCCCAAATGAGCGAGTGCTATATTTATTTCTAAGACATCCTTTAGTTTGGCCTATTGCTACATGCTAACCTGATGGTTGAATGAATTATATAGCACTCAATGCAAGAAACCTCATCTAGAATTCAGTTCTTAATGGGTTGTATTGAATTCTTTAGTCAGCTATGATCAATTCCTACTGTGGAGACTTTTTCTAAATCATCATTTTAAACGGCATTTGGTGGCTATCTTTCCAATGTTTTGTCTACCAGTGATGAAGTGTTTTATTAACTTGAGGAATACGATTTTACAACATCTAGTTGCGGATGACGTAATCCATTATTGGAAAGTCAAGGTAAGGGATGCCAGAAAGCTGAGGCCACAGTCGGTTGCCCAAGTGTTTTCATTTGACAGATGAATTTATTATTATTTTATCATTATCACTATTGGGAAATTAATATGAACATCATATTTTGGATTGCAGGACTTCAGTCCTCCGAAATTATTAGTACTGTACTGGTATTTTGATAACATTTCAAAGAAGGAATGACCAGTAGGTTAAGTGTATATAGTATTTGAACATTCAAAATGTACAATTGACTATATCTATACATGTAGATACATTCAAAGTGTGTGTTCTGATCTCCTGTGTCTGTACAAGGTATAGTTAATCCAATGAATTCAAAATTTGTGTTCAGATACAAATTTATAACATATACATTCATTTGGAAGTGTTGTTATAAAGGCTATTAGTGGATGTGGATACGTAAATCTTCATGAAAATTCAGTGTTTCCCTGTATATATATAACTTTCTTACGAAAAACTGTCTTTGATGAATTTATGTGCATTTTTTTATTTTTTATGTCTGTATTAGTATGTTGATTTTCATATATACTTCATCAATTTGCATATTGACAGTTTCAAAAATATGATAAGTATTGTTATGAAGTGTTTTTATTAGGAACTGTCATTAAAGGCATATGGGCCATTTTTTGTGCACAAAATTAAGGGAAATTTGTTACTTATTACAAATAATTGATTTTAACACTCGCACACTTAGGTGAAATATTTTTACTTTAGTTGTTGGTCCCGAGGAAAATGTCAAAATTCCAGATAACGCATAGAGGATAGCTTGGGGTGGCGATCTGATTGTAATGACTTTCCACTGTCCATCCAAAACAAAAATAAGAAGATGATGGAGCAGGTTTTGGTATAGAATTTAATTTGTCAATAATGATTAAAACAAGATTGAGGTGAAGTCAACTTCAGGCTAGAGATAAAAGTTTTTTGTTTTACAAATGTGACCTGGTCTTTTCATCAAGAATCTTTTTCCAGTTATTTTTCCCAATGACATGTATTATAATACAATGGAGGCAAGTCCGTTTTGTACAATCCAAGGTATTTTCTCCCACTGTGGGATACTAGGACTCTTTACCATGCAAGGCAGACATTATGTTAAGTGAAAGAAATCTGTATTGTAGTCTGAATATATACTTCATCACTTGAGGAAATGACTGTAATCATAGAAGTCATCTTAATTTGCTTTCATTGTATGTGCAGTGCAGTGTTCCCTTGCATCATCAAATAATAGTTTTTTTGCATTCATCTGAAAGTGACTGATTGTTTTCCAATGCTATCCTCTGTTCTAGTGCATTGAGTTTAACAAGTTGACGCACATTGCATTATATTCATTGGCATTTATCAATTTTGATGTAGAACTGGCAATTTTGTCCGGTTTGGTGAGAATGAATAATTCATGCTTAACATTGGGGGTGTGATTGGTGGGAGATAGAAACAGATGGAATTTTATTATCACCAACCACATTTGATTATTTCATTAATTTCACTTTTGATGAACATTATGATTTATTCATTTAACGCAACTGCTAGCAGTGCAGATAGAATGTTACATTTTCCATAACATTTTCATTAATTCCCACCCCCTCCTTTTTTCCCCTAGTTCTTGGGAGATTTACTGAAATTATTTGCTAATTATTATTTATATAATGCCTTTTGATAATCTTTTTTTTTTTCTCCACAATTGGACAGACATCATTTCAGTTTTATTTTGCTGCCTATGATTTTCACAAAAAATTAATGATGGGGAAAGTTAATTTTTTATGTTGGATCACTATTTCAGTGTGTGAAAATAAGATATATGAAAAATATGAAGAAAATAGTCTTTCTTTAGTTCTTTTTTTTTTTCCTTTTTCCTCTCATCCTAAGCTGACCCAGGGGTTATTCTAATCCTCTGTCCCTTTGGTGAGATAGATTCCAGGCTCCAAAGAAGCCCCTCAGATGATCATGGACTACCGTTACAACTACAGGTTCACGCATGTGTGTTAGAAGTCTAATTTCATCCCTTGCGTCCAGTTATCACATTATTTCTCTATTTCTTCCCGCAAATATCCCATTTGATATTCCCTAGTGTTACTCAATTTTAATCATAATAAACATTAGATTATACTTGGCAGCAATTTGAGGTTGCACATACAACTGTACTCCCAAGGTGAAAAATATTAAATTTGCATGTCAAGTGTTTCTCTCTCTATTATATGGCCCTCCACGTGTATAGTGCTTTTGTCAGCCAATGGAAGAAAACAATGAACATTTTAAGATACAACATATCATATGTATATTTATTATCCTGAATGTACTGAGGTCTGGGGATGTAAAGTTATGGACAGATAGATGCAAGTAAATAGACTTCTGTTACAGTTGTAGGTAAACTTTGTTTGCAGTGATAACAATTAAATTGAATATGGTAAAACTTGCCTTAAAATTATTTATTTTGGGTGCATTTTGCCATAGAATATCGGCTTGTAAGCAATAAATCATGTAAGTGGCAGACTTAAAAAAAGGATCACCGCCCTTGATCTAGATATAATACTTGGGTTTTAAAAGACTTGAGGCTATAGACTATCCATGATCATATAAGACTTAGAAAGTGTGGGGATTGAACTCACATTATCTAATATTTATATAATAACAAAGAGGGGTTATCTGTTAAATGATTATTAAGTAATATTACATCATTGGGTATCCTCAGTCGAGAATAGATCCAATAGAAAGTTTATGCAAAATCAATAGTGCTTGTTAGCTACACATCTGTCTCATTGTGGCGACTACCAGCCTCCCAAGCCAGCCAATACAGGGACCACTATCATAATAGCTAAGAAATGGTGACTGAGTGAACTGCTGCTGACTGAGCTAGCTGCTTCTGAATAGATCCGCGATATAAGGTAGAGAGAAATCAATAAGAGCACAGTCCATGCACTTAAACTACATTCAGCAGAGCGGATGGCTTTCATGGCTCTTAAGCTGGCTACTGACTTTTGGAGTCATGTCCATGGGAAGGTTGAAGCCTGCGTCCCCCGTGTGGTGGGGCTTTTTGACAGCCACCAAGATATACCAGAGGGGACATTGAAGGTAGGGGCAGATTTTGGCCGAGGAGAATTCTGGAAATCTCTGTGTTATCGTAGAGGAAGCTAAACGATACGAGTTCAAAAAGTTTGTTTTGTCTGTGTTTCTGGTATGGATTTACCTACTTATGTTCACTTTTTTTTTTTTTTTGCAAATAGTCCCAAAGGGTCCTTTGGTGGTGGTAACAATTGTTTCATTTTAGCACAGGTAACTGTTTTGTTGTAGTATTGTCAAGCTATCAAATCGCTAAGAGCTTGCTGATTCCCAGGTGAATATCGGAAGTTAAAGACTAGAAAATGGGAAATTTTTGAGGCATCTTTGTTTTTTGTGGCTTCCGTTGAATGTCCTGTGGTATCAAATAAGTTTTTTCTATGTAAAATATATTATCATATTAAGGATTAGAAGTTGTGATATTACTGATTTTTTTTTTCATTGTCAGAAATATTTGTTTAATATTTGATAACCTTTGAAAGTTGGGTTAAATTAAAGTGATGCGTATTGAAATTTATAGAAAGGTACTTACTGCAGTTATCTAGAGGGATGATTTTTCTCTAGTGTAAAGATACTAGTAATATATGCAACACAGATGTTCTATCCACGCCTTTATAAAGGGTTTTATGCTTCTGTACTGGAACGGATGAGGAATAATGACGGGGATTGGTCGCATACATTTTTAATTCTAAAGGGCTCTTCAGGAGATGATTTTGTGCCATACAGACAGATTAATGACAGCAACTTTCACTGCAGAGCTCTCATTTAGCTATTTGTACAGTGCCGCAATAATGGAGCGGCACAAGGTTATATGGCATTAGATACTGCAAGCAATGTGCTTTTGGGCAAGTCAGTAAAGAGCTGAACGTTGATGAACTTTGCTGTTTGATCTTTCCTTCTTTGGAATATTTTCACCGGATAAGAAGTTTTCTTGTCTGTTGTAGGAGTTGCTGTTTTGAATTGCTCGCAGTTTTGATGAGATTCTATTCTGAGGCGAAAGTGATTAACATTGGTATTTCATTTTGCATGAATGACATTTCTGGACCATTATTGTGGTTTACTTTCTATTTTTTTTCTATGGGTAACCAACACCCATATTTGATTCCAGATGACTGGATTAAAAAGGTAAGAGTATGAAGTATGTAAGAATGAATTAATAATACAAGTATGAACTTACTGAGGTGTATTTTACTCCTTTATTCTAGAGACTTCAGTGTTGTTCCCAGGCAATGAAAAGGCTAAAAGCAGTTAGTGCTATAGAGATCTATAAGAGTCAAATCTCAGTACATATCAGGTATTGGTTTGAGAATGCAAACAACTGTCTACTTTTGAAATATTCTAATAAGTACACTTTTCTTACTTCATGTTTTTTCATTTTTAAACTTTAAAAAAAATGCTGGTAAATTAAAGAAAGTTAGTACCCTTGATAGCACATTTCATAAATTGATTTTTTTTAATTGACGTTTTTTTAGTTACCCACTTTTAGCCATTGTGCATAAAGTATTGCCTCAGTGCAATGTGAGTTGTTTTTTTTATGTAAAGATAGATAGACGCCCGCCATTCTTGCTGCCTCAGTACCAGTCATTTAAATTAGGGCCATATTCGTTTGTGTAGATTGCAATATCTCGTGCATAGAATACGCATACAACTTTACAATGTATAAAAATGGTTTGATTGCATGTAAATTGGTTATACAGTGATGCACGCCAGGTGTTTCCATATTGGACAAGATTTTTGCCTGATGATGGAACTAATTACGCTTTAAGTTACTTGTGAACAATGTTAATTTTGGTCATACATATAAATAGGACTGAACTGAGGCTCATATCAACTTATTATATATACTCATACTGTCAGCTGGCACCATCAACTGTTCAATTTCACTGCACCGTTGTTTAGTATGTTCCAGTTAGACTCAGAGATGACAAGGGTAAGAAATTGTCCCGAATTCATGACCAATATAATACTTCTTTTAGCTTTTTAACTTTGAGCTTGGGTACCTGTAAGTAGTACTGGACTGGCTTTCATGTTACGACACGGCGATCCTATAAAATCAATCCAGTGAAAAATGAGTTTTTTTCCATACCATGGCAGTATTTGTATAGAATACTGAGAAAAATTGTCTGGAAAATGATAACTTTCCTGAAGCAATGCTTTCTGCATGACCTGAGCGTGTACCCTGGTGATGCACCAAGTGCCCCCAGCGATGCCTCAGATGGATGATTGCAGACTCTGTTGACTTTTCCACCCCACTGGCCCCTGAAATTCTGAGGAGACGATACAGTATGCATTAAGTGGAGGAATAACAGATTCATTCACTCTTGGTTATATGAAGCATTTCTGTTCTTATAATTTAACAATTTTGTTACAATCTTCTCTTAAACATAGTAATTTTTTTACAATTTTATTTTTTGTGTGTGTGCTATATCAGAATCTGAATGCTTGACAACATGCATTAGAAATCATTGTTGTGAATTGCAATCAGCATTCCTACCTTCTGGTAGACTGGAAGCAGAACAGGACCGTTTATTGTGAATTAGCTCCAATTTTTCAGTGTTACAGCACAAGTAGTCATAGATGTGAAGCAGTTCTGTAAGAAGACCCTAATACGATATACCAACACTTTGTGTCTAAAAAGAGAATTTTAACATAATTCTTGAGTCATTCATTGTTATTTGCCAATGAGCCAGGTTGTGTAATGACATTTAATCAGGAAGGCAATGCTCTAGGATATAAATTTTCAATGGGCTAGGTTAATAACATGTTTTGCTGCTAAGAAGTCATAAGTACTTATAAGTACTGTGCAGGACTCTATACTTCTAGACCTTCTTGGCAATTCCAGGCACCATAAGAACATCCAGTGATGAAATATTAATCTTTAAGGGTTTAAGGATATTTGATTAGCTAAGTTAAGGTTTAAGGAAATTTCCCCTGGCTTTCTGAATTGTACAAGTATGTAGGTGGAATAGACGGATGGATAGAGGATCAGTCTTTCTGGGAAGTGTCTTTGGGGTTTTTTCCTTTCAGGAAAATTGCATGATAAGTAAATTGCATTGTATGATATTTCTGTGGTCTGTCAAGACAGGAAAGGGATTAATGTTGCCTTCAGGAGTCTGAATGTGGATTTTATTGTCATTCTCTGATGATGTCAGTGTCAGAATAAATGGTGCTGGTGTTTGATACAAGCTTGGCAGAAAAACCTAATACTTGATTCAAAACCACAGGGATATTATGTGCTGTTTATCATATAATTAAAGGTACTGTCAATATTTTTTTCAGTTCTATGCAATGCTTTAATGATAATTCAGCAACAGATGAAATTCAGAATAATCAGTCCATTGAATGAGTATTATAAAGCTCAGACCCATCTTTTCACCTTGACTTTGATTATGAAGGAAATATCAATGTTCTATTTGGATAATTCCGATTTTTACTCATTTATGTATTGGTACAGTCATTTCTTATTTAAATTGTAAAAGTAATCAATAGGAAAGGGGCTCCCTTGACCTCTGCCTATGTGTTATTAACATGCATTGATCTTTAAGTTAAGCTGCAGTTGGAGAAACTTTGCAATGGGCAAACTGGCTATGGAAGAACAATGAGGGAAGCAGGCCTGTGGAAAAAAAGTTCATTGAAAACTATTGATTTTGTGATCCTCCCAACCAGTGGGTCAGCATTGGTAACAACTGAAGAAAATTCACAAATCTATAATCTTACCTGTAAGCTACTCACTAGAAGAATCTAACAGAGAAGGTCGGAAATTAATTTCTTCACAGCCAGTGGCTGCTATCCAGAAAACCATCATTATCAGGGGGAAAAAGAAAGAAAAATGTACACTTTGTGTAGCTCTCCTTGTTGTAGACCTGGTATCAGGAAAAGAAATTTGTATGATTTCCTGAAATATGATTGAAGTATATTTTATGAACAGGTGGCTAAACACATGTAAGGCAATTTTAATGGAGAGTTGATTTTGTTTCTTCCATGATCTGGAGCAATTATTTCAGCATTTCTTTCACATTCAGATATCCTTGTACAAGACTATCCTGTGGCAGCTCTACCAGATACAGACTGATTCGTTTACCATGTCCACAGATAATGTACCAATCAAATTGATGTTGTATCGTATTTCAGTTTCTGTGTGCACATCAAATATTCACACTTTGCTGGTGATATTTATGTCAATCATGCTGGGATCTAAAGCAGATATTTTCTGTAGCTCTCCCTATAGATTGAACATATCAGTGTTCCATTTGAAGAAAATTTTATATGCCCGATTCTTACTGTACTTGAAACTCTTGCGATTTTTTTTTCAGCTGTTCAGTGGAATTTTCTCAGACAAATTAATCTTTTGGTTTAGGCAGATAGGTGATGATAAATAAGTTGGCCAAAAGAAATGTGTGTCTTGATCTCTAAGTAAATTAAGAAATATTAAAAAAGAAATAGTGACAGAAATGCTAACACTGAAGTGTGAATTCAAATTTATCACCATCTTTTGATGCTGTATTAGCCACAAATGAAACAGTTTCTGTTGGTTCATTGCAATGAAGAAAGTCACTTTACACTTTTTTGTTGAGACCTGAGCCCCATAACTGGAAAGCATCGCATATTGCGAATAGCGATATCACATAGAGGCTACAATGTATTATATGGGGCAAGTATGAGTTATGGAATCAAGACGCTTGCACCCAGTTGCGATGCTTTTGAGTTACGATGCCCTGGTTTCTCCATGAAGCAGCAGCACCAACAGCAGTGTTCGTTACAGTGCCATTCTAACATCGCAAGACAGAAAGCAATTAAAGTAAATGTCCTCACTGTATTCCCAATTTAATTATTACCTAGCCCCTTAGCGACACCTTCGACAGTGTTTTCTACTGTCCAGCTTAATCAATACTTATCAGCGTTTTCCAAATAGTGTTGATTTACATACTTCTACTACTTGTATACCCGTTTGCCATCTCTAATGACCTGTTCTTGAGAAATTCTCAAAGTGGTTTATACTTTATGTACATACAGTTAAGTATATCAGCTATCAAAAGATGGGGACTTTCACTTCTTGAATGTCCTTTGTAATTTATGTACACGTGCAAATATGTTATGTATAATTGTATTTGTTATGTATGGACTTAAGTGTATACATTTCATTATGTGAATAATAAGAAAAAAAAATTGATTGTGTACATCCCTAAACACTGTTTAAGATTTTTTTTTTTTCTTAATTTCCAGGTTGAAAATGTTCGTCTTTTGGATCGCTTCAATGTAAGAAAGCCAATAGTGGGCACATTGTACCTGACTGCCACGCATCTCATCTTTGTGGACCCAGCTGGAAAGAGAGAAACATGGGTGAGGTCTTTTTAAAGTAATTTTTTAATTAGTATTTCTGCATGTTTTGTATCACATATCATCTTTGTGGTTGTAGTCGAGGAGAGGGAAACTTAGGATGATGTCTTGAAGTACATATTTGAGTGTGATGAATGATGTGATGACGACAAATGCGGTAATGAAATCTAAGATTGAAGGCCAGTATGAAATAAGCTTTGTTGTGAAGGATGTGGTCTATGTTTTAATTGTAAGACATAATGGTTTTGAACCTTGCAAATAAAATTGTTTTTTTGTTTTCTTGTTTTGCATGTTGTATATAAAGAAATTGTGACTAATGACATTAATTATAAATAAGACATTGAACACACAAAATTTTATAATAGATTCTGAAAAGGATTTTAATGGTAAATGCCCATGTTCACAATGTTTTACACATACACGAGACTGATTAATTAGAAAGTATGCATGTTGTAGTACAAAACAGCATTCTGAAAAGGTCATGCAACTCAATTGCATTTAGATTTCAACAGGGAAATAGGGTAAATAGGATTTTTTCAGACTATTGGATGTCAAAGAGAATAACAGGAACTGATGAACAATCAGAAAACTCTTTAAATCTTCAGCTTAATTCAAGTCTGTCAAGATAACAGACACATTTGTAGTCCATACTACATCAAGGTACCTTTGCTCAACCCAATTACAGACTTTCATCATAACGTTAACTGAATGGTAATTGATGTCCTTTGTGAGATGAATCTGACGGGGAATTTTTTTTTTATTGGAAAATCATTTTAGATGTAAAAAAGAATTTTTGCTTTGGTAGAAAATATTGTTATTGACTGTTGAATCCACCGTGAACTATTGATCAGAAAAGAGGGCAAAGGATAGGATTCTGGAGGATCCCTGTGGAGGGCAGACATCTTGGAATGATAATTCATTGATCAAGTACCTTCTGTTGATTTTGTATTCTCTTGAAAGATAGCAAATTTGTAATTTGTGCCAACATCTGTACTATGGGTATTATTACTAGAGGTGTATGTATTTCACACCACACCAGAAGTGATTCTGCTATCTGAATTTTTTTTCCCTCTGCTTTTTCTTTTTCTAATATAGATTT
The DNA here is from genome assembly GCF_001039355.2 of Lingula anatina. The sequence continues at coordinate 424,249 of NW_019774414.1, forward strand.
GAAATTTATCTTTGGAAATTAATAAACTCGACTATGGGCCAAAGACCAGCATATATACTTTCAAAAAGCTTAAAATTTTACAACTGCTAAAGAAATGTTTGCTGCAAAGTGACAGGATGTAAATATGTTTCATCTGTTCAAGATCACTGACAATACTGTTGATACCACTCTTCGATTGACAAAGGTTTTGTTACAGGTAAATCATGCATTTGACTTGACTCTTTCTCACTTAAACATTTGGGATCAATTGATTGCACTCAACTACAATGTTCTAACACCCACGTATTTTGACTTATTGACAACTGTTTTCTGGACAATTCAAAACCTATGGGATGTTTTGAAGAGGAAATTCCTGTTATCAAGTCTCTAGGCACCAAGCTCAAACATTAGAGAGTTGTGTCTGGGTCAGCATCTTTTCCAGGAGGAATTGATCGTGCTGCTGGAATGCCATAGCCAGTGAACACAGGCTCTAGTCAGCAAGGTGACATCATAAAACTATTAACAACTGCGCCTGCGATGATGTCGTGTGAATGCTATCTGGAGTGCTTATCAGCTTATCAGCAGTGCGTGGGAGTGAAGACTTAGTTATTCATTATGACAGGGGTTTAACATCTGCGACACAACATATCTGTTACAAAGGCGTTCTACAAGAGTGCAGAGGATGCTTGTTTTAGTGGCTGAAAGCACATTAATCATTCAGTCTGATAGTTATAGATTTTTTTGACTTTGTTTTTTCTCCTTCATAGAAGTTAATACTTTATCAGTACAGTCTTATGGACATTAGAAGTATCTTAAGGGTCTAAAAAATCTCTCTAGCCCTTGTCTGAGTTGGTGCTTCACATTATTTTATTACCAAAATAATGAATTTTATATGTGTACAGCACTGTATAAATGTGAAGAAAATGGGAAGTGAGAGTGGCTAATTATATATAAATGCATTGGTGCACAACTTTAAAATGGCATCACCAGGCTCTTTTTTTAATAAAACAGTAACTTACAGCACACTCAAAAGGGTTTCTATAAAGATAATGGAGTTTGTTCATTCAGTCTTAAACTCTTCTCCCTGTAGGTCAAACGTCTTCTTTTGACTGAGTTGCTAAGTCCTTTAACATTTTGACTGGTAGAAGGTGCCACTATCACTAACAAGGGAGGATTACTCAATTAAAATCTCCTGTGTCCCACCCAATACAGAAACAAACAGAGTTGGTTAGAACCCAAATGCACCAGAGGAAGCTAGTCCATCTGTTTAAAATCCACATTAATTATGCATTTGTTATGGTGGAGTATACTGATTATGTATTTTGTATTGACTAAGTTGTCAGGAAATGATATTGTTGTCATGTACATTCTACCGTTTCTGTTTATGTCAGAATACAATGTTGAAATTCTTTTTCTGTTCACCTAGGTTTTAGTAAATTTTTAAGTTTAATTAACTTAATAATGGGACATTTAAAATAATATAGGATGCTTTCTGAAAGCTTTTTTCCATGAGTGAGATTGTTTTGGTAATGAATGGCTATGAAACAAATACTTTTAAGTAAACCAGGCAAGAGTTATGTAAGGGATATGCAGCTTAAAAAAAAAAAAAAAAACGTAGATGGTCTTTTAATTTTTTTTTTTTTTTTTTTTTTTTTGCATCAGGATGTTTTTCTAATCAATAAATAAACAATTGTGCCTTGTTTTGGTGTGTTTATACAGATTTTTTGGTCTATTAAACTCATTAGTATAAAAAGGTACTTTGAAAAACTTTTTAAAAGATTTTTACCTTTTACATGTGAGTGTACATGTATGAATGCAGGGAAAAATGCACACGCATGCATTCACCTTGAATAGTTCAAAGAAAATCTACTCCCTGATTCACTTTTGTGGTATATTATATATTATATTATGGACATTATGTAGTTTCCTTGTATAATTACACAAAACTCATTGGATTTTATTATGAGAATGATTGAACAGTTCAGAAATAATCCAGTTTTTATGACGTCTTTTTTGCACACGGAACTTCTCTTCTAGTCTGAGAACAATCCATGCATTGATTGCTCTTTTTTTTAATGATGTTTGTGGCGCTGTATTAGTCACTTGTTGATTTTTTATTCCGGACGCGTAACTGTCAAATGAGATCATGTAATGATCTGCAGATCAATCACTTCTCATTTGTCTACAAATGTGAGCTTTACTGTATTTGTTGTTTCCATCTTTTGCATAATTAAACCATTCATCATGCATTATTAGTCTTGAAGGGATTTGCTATGCTTGAAAAACATGTCCCTTATGGCATCATAACTGTTTTCTTTGTGAAAACCAGCATAAAAAAAGTAACCACACTTTTGCTACCAGTTTTATGGGAAGGGGGCAAAAGGGAAAGGGCAGTAATGAAAATATTTTCTTTGTATGTACATATAAGCTTTAGGAAGTATGTTTCAGGTCAATTAGTAAGGTGTCACCATTAGTAAGGTGTCACCATCCAGGAAAAAGAAAATATCAGATTGCTTAATTAAAGAATGAAAAAAATTATGGGGGTTTAACCAAAAGTCTCAGAATATGAAAGTAAGTAAAGCTCTTCAAGATTACTTGCACCCTTTTTAGTTGGAAACTGCCAACCTTGTCAGTGTCAATAACCAAGAAGCCATGCTTTGGTTTTCAGTGGAATTAGTGTGACAACTTGAAATACTAGACATTGATTACTGTCTCCCTAAAGTGGTTATATTGTACACTTTAATCCACACAAAATTCTGGATCGTCTCACTTGTAAAAGCAAGAGAAAAGGGGGCCTAGATAGTTCTGGTGATAACTTTTAATTTGCTTCCTAACTTTAAAGGTGGTTGGCAATGATAATGGAAGAGAGAAAGGAAAGTTAATGAAAATTCTTCATTCCATTCTTGATGACACTATAACTGAATGCTTGAACTCTTCACTATAGTTTTAAGTTGGAAGCTGACACTGAATAAGCATTCTTATGAAATGGATTTAGCTTGAAGATTGCTTTTAGTGGCGTCAGAACCTCATCAGATGAGGGTGGTTGGTGTCATGTCATATTTTGATAAGGTTCATTCAGAATTTATGAGTTTTGTAAGGTGTCTTGCAACCATTCGAGAGTTCTCTGCATATTTTATATTCAGACATTTTGATGAGCTCACTCCAGCCTGGTGAATTTTGCCATTGATTAAAGATAATGTTGTTTGATGAAGATTTTATTTTAAAATTAAGTACAATCCAGGTGATTTGGCAGAAAATTATTTGTTTGAGGATTGAATGGCCATTTTCAAAGTGCTTAGAGTTTTGATTATAGATGGTGTTTCACCCGTTCAGGCAACAAGGATGAGATTTCACTATACTTTGTAGCACAAGACAAATATGTAAATACACACACATGAGAGAGAGAGAGAGAGAGAGAGATGTAGTTTTTCCAGTTAATCTGCAGTAGCAATATAAGATTTTTTTGTCCAATAGAAGTATCACTAACAGACGTGTTCTTGTTGTAATTTGACTCTAGGATAACGTGTTATCCTGATTTTAACTTTACAGGGCATGGCTTTCGTGTCATGAAATGTTTATTTGCAATTACTTACATTTGATTGAACATTTTCAGGACATGAACTCGACTCTTAATTAAAAAAAAAATTGTTTAAATTATTTGAATGAAGTAAAGTGCTACTTCCTTCCAACATTGCCATTTTCTCTACTGGGTGTCTCCATTAAAGAATTAAAACTATTAGAAAAAAATTAAAATATTAATTTTCTATCCATTCCCAAAAGTAATATTTTTGATAATCAAAAGTGGGGGTTGAAAGGTACAAAATAAGTCAACTTTGCACAATTTTACTTCATTCTATTATTCTTTTTAGATTCTTCACATGCATATAGCAAGTATAGAGAAACAGCCACTGTCCACTACAGGCTCTCCACTGGTCATCCGCTGCAAGACATTCCTGTGTGTTACTTTTATTATCCCAAGAGAAAGAGACTGCCACGATATCTACACGTCTTTACTTAAGCTGGCACATCCAAGTAAGTAGTAGTATAGACAGAAATTCTAGACACAATTGTGTATAAAACTCAGGTTAGACAACTTATTTTTTGTTTGTTTTGTTTTGCCCAAAAAAGTACACAATGAATAAATATATACATCAGTCTAAGGTTTTAATATATGTTCTTGCCAAAAAGTATGTAGTATAATTTGGTATTTTCATATTTAAAAGGGAGAAATGTAAATCTATGAAAATTTTTATGACTATTTAAATATTGCCAGACATTTATTTATTTATTTATTTATTATTTTTTTTTTTGGGGGGGGGGGGNGTACACCTTGTATCAGGAAAAGGAATTTGTATGATTTCCTGAAATATGAAGTATATTTTATGAACAGGTGGCTAAACACATGTAAGGCAATTTTAATGGAGAGTTGATTTTGTTTCTTCCATGATCTAGAGCAATTATTTCAGCAGTTCTTTCACATCCAGATATCCATGTACAAGACTATCCTGTGGCAGCTCTACCAGATACAGACTGATTTGTTTACCATGTCCACAGATAATGTACCAATCAAATTGATGTTGTATTGTATTTCAGTTTCTGTGTGCACATCAAATATTCACACTTTGCTGGTGATATTTATGTCAATCATGCTGGGATCTTAAGCAGACATTTTTTTTTCTGTAGCTCTCCCTATAGATTGAACATAATCAGTGTTCCATTTGAAGAAAATTTTTTATGCCCGATTCTTACTGTACTTGAAACTCTTGCAATTTTTTTTCAGCTGTTCAGTGGTATTTTCTCAGACAAATGAATCTTTTGGTTTAGGCGGATAGGTGATGATAAATAAGTTGGCCAAAAGAAATGTGTGTCATGATCTCTAAGTAAATTAAGAAATATTAAAAAAGAAATACTGACAGAAAAGTTAACACTGAAGGGTGAATTCACATTTATCAGTATCTTTTGATGCTGTATTAGCCACAAATGAAACAGTTTCTGTTGGTTAATTGCAATGAAGAAAGTCACTTTACACTTTTTTGTTGAGACCTGAGCCCCATAACTGGAAAGCATGGCATATTGCGAATAGCGATATCACATAGAGGCTACAATGTATTATATGGGGCAAGTATGAGTTATGGAATCAAGACGCTTGCACTCGGTTGCGATGCTTTTGAGTTACGGTGCCCTGGTTTCTCCATGGGGCAGCAGCACCAACAGCAGTGTTCGTTACAGTGCCATTCTAACATCGCAAGACAGAAAGCAATTATACTAAATGTCCTCACTGTATTCCCAATTTAATTATTACCTAGCCCCTTAGCAACACCCTCGACAGTGTTTTCTACTTTCCAGCTTAATCAGTACTTATCAGCGTTTTCCAAATAGTGTTGATTTACATACTTCTACTACTTGTGTACCCGTTTGCCATCTCTAATGACCTGTTCTTGAGAAATTCTCAAAGTGGTTTATACTTTATGTACATATAGTTAAGTATATCAGCTATAAAAAGATGGGGACTTTCACTTCTTGAATGTCCTTTGTAATTTATGTGTGCAAATATGTTATGTATAATTGTATTTGTTATGTATGGACTTAAGTGTATACATTTCATTATGTGAATAATAAGAAAAAAAAATTGATTGTGTACATCCCTAAACACTGTTTAAGATTTTTTTTTTCTTAATTTCCAGGTTGAAAATGTTCGTCTTTTGGATCGCTTCAATGTAAGAAAGCCAATAGTGGGCACATTGTACCTGACTGCCACGCATCTCATCTTTGTGGACCCAGCTGGGAAGAGAGAAACATGGGTGAGGTCTTTGTAAAGAAATTTTTTAATTAGTATTTCTGTATGTTTTGTATCACATATCATGTTTGTGGTTGTAGTCGAGGAGAGGAGAACTTAGGATGATGTCTTGAAGTACATATTTGAGTGTGATGAATGATGTGATGACGACAAATGCGGTAATGAAATCTAAGATTGAAGGCCAGTATGAAATAAGCTTTGTTGTGAAGGATGTGGTCTATGTTTTAATTGTAAGACAAAATGGTTTTGAACTTTGCAAATAAAATTGTTTTTTGTTTTCTTGTTTTGCGTGTTGTATATAAAGAAAGTGTGACTAATGACATTAATTATTGATAAAACATTGAACACACAAAATTTTATAATAGATTCTGAAAAGGATTTTAATGGTAAATGCCCATGTTCACAATGTTTTACACATACACGAGACTGATTAATTAGAAAGTATGCATGTTGTAGTACAAAACAGCATTCTGAAAAGGTCATGCAACTCAATTGCATTTAGATTTCAACAGGGAAATAGGGTAAATAGGATTTTTTCAGACTATTGGATGTCAAAGAGAATAACAGGAACTGATGAACAATCAGAAAACTCTTTAAATCTTCAGCTTAATTCAAGTCTGTCAAGATAACAGACACATTGGTAGTCCATAATACATCAAGGTACCTTTCCTCAACCCAATTACAGACTTTCATCATAACGTTAACTGAATGGTAATTGATGTCCTTTGTGAGATGAATCTGACGGGGAATTTTTTTTTTTTTTTTAATTGGAAAATCATTTTAGATGTAAAAAAAATTGTTGCTTTGGTAGAAAATATTCTTATTGACTGTTGAATCCACTGTGAACTATTGATCAGAAAAGAGGGCAAAGGATAGGATTCTGGAAGATCCCTGTGGAGGGCAGACATCTTGGAATGATAATTCTTTGATCAAGTACCTTCCGTTGATTTTGTATTCTCTTGAAAGATAGCAAATTTGTAATTTGTGCCAACATCTGTACTATGGGTATTATTACTAGAGGTGTATGTATTTCACACCACACCAGAAGTGATTCTGTTACCTGGATTTTTTTTTTTTTTTTGCCCTCTTCTTTTTCTTTTTCTAATATAGATTTGAAATTTATCTTTGGAAATTAATAAACTGGACTGTGGGCCAAAGACCAGCATATAAACTTTCAAAAAGCTTAAAATTTTACAACTGTTAAAGAAATGTTTGCTGCAAAGTGACAGGATGTAAATATGTTTCATCTGTTCAAGATCATTGACAATACTGTTGATACCACTCTTCGATTGACAAAGGTTTTGTTACAGGTAAATCATGCATTTGACTTGACTCTTTCTCACTTAAACATTTGGGATCAATTGATTGCACTCGACTACAATGTTCTAACACCCACGTATTTTGACTTATTGACAACTGTTTTCTGGACAATTCAAAACCTATGGGATGTTTTGAAGAGGAAATTCCTGTTATCAAGTCTCTAGGCACCAAGCTCAAACATTAGAGAGTTGTGTCTGGGTCAGCATGTTTTCCAGGAGGAATTGATCGTGCCGCAGGAATGCCATAGCCAGTGAAAACAGGCTCGAGTCAGCAAAGTGACATCATAAAACTATTAACAACTGCGCCTGCGATGATGTCGTGTGAATGCTATCTGGAGTGCTTATCAGCAGTGCGTGGGAGTGAAGACTTAGCTATTCATTACGACAGGGGTTTAACATCTGCGACACAACATATCTGTTACAAAGGCGTTCTACAAGAGTGCAGAGGATGCTTGTTTTAGTGGCTGATAGCACATTAATCATTCAGCCTGATATTTATAGATTTTTTTGACTTTGTTTTTTCTCCTTCATAGAAGTTAATCCTTTATCAGTACAGTCTTATGGACATTAGAAGTACCTTAGGGTCTAAAAAATCTTTCTAGCCCCTGTCTCAGTTGGTGCTTCACATTATTTTATTAACAAAATAATGAATTTTATATGTGTACAGCACTGTATAAATGTGAAGAAAATGGGAAGTGAGAGTGGCTAATTATATATAAATGCATTGGTGCACAACTTTAAAATGGCATCACCAGGCTCTTTTTTTAATAAAACAGTAACTTACAGCACACTCAAAAGGGTTTCTATAAAGATAATGGAATTTGTTCATTCAGTCTTAAACTCTTCTCCCTGTAGATCAAAAGTCTTCTTTTGACTGAGTTGCTAAGTCCTTTAACATTTTGACTGGTAGAAGGTGCCACTATCACTAACAAGGGAGGATTACTCAATTAAAATCTCCTGTATCCCAATACAGTAACGAACAGAGTTGGTTAGAACCCAAATGCACCAGAGGAAGCTAGTCCCATCTGTTTAAAATCCACATTAATTATGCATTTATTATGGTGGAGTATACTGATTATGTATTTTGTATTGACTAAGTTGTCAGGAAATGTTATTGTTGTCATGTACATTCTACCGTTTCTGTTTATGTCAGAATACAATGTTGAAATTCTTTTTCTGTTCACCTTGGTTTTAGTAAATTTTAAGATAATTTTACTTAATAATGGGACATTTAAAATAATACAGGATGCTTTCCGAAAGCTTTTTCCATGAGTGAGATTGTTTTGGTAATGAAAGGCTATGAAACTTATACTTTCAAGTAAACCAGGCAAAAGTTATGTAGGGGATATGTTGCTTTAAAAAAAAACAACCCGTAGATGATCGTTGGTTTTTTTTTTTTTTTTTTTTTTTTTTTTTTTGCATCAGGATGTTTTTCTAATCAATAAATAAACAATTGTGCCTTGTTTTGGTGTGTTTACACAGATTTTTTGGTCTTTTAAACTCATTAGTATAAAAAGGTAGTTTGAAACACTTTGTAAAAGATTTTTACCTTTTACATTTGAGTGTATATATATGAATACAAGGAAAAATGCAAATGCATGCATTCACCTTGAATAGTCCAAAGAAAATCTACTCCCTGATTCACTTTTGTGGTATATTGACAGTATGTAGTTTCCTTGTATAATTACACAAAACTCGTTGGATTTTATTATGAGAATGATTGAACAGTTCAGAAAATAATCCAGTTTTTATGACGTCTTTTGTGCACACGGAACTTCTCTTCTAGTCTGAGAACAATCCATGCATTGATTGCTCTTTTTTTAATGATGTTTGTGGCGCTGTATTAGTCACTTGTTGATTTTTTATTCCGGACGCGTAACTGTCAAATGAGATCATATAATGATCTGCAGATCAATCACTTCTCATTTGTCTACAAATGTGAGCTTTACTGTATTTGTTGTTTCCATCTTTTGCATAATTAAACCATTCATCATGCATTATTAGTCTTGAAGGGATTTGCTATGCTTGAAAAACATGTCCCTTGTGGCATCATAACTGTTTTCTTTGTGAAAACCAGTGTAAAAAAAAGTAACCACTTTTTTGCTACCAGTTTTATGGGAAGGGGGCAAAAGGGAAAGGGCGGTAATGAAAATATTTTCTTTACATGTACATGTAAGCTTTAGGAAGTATGTTTCAGGTCAAAAATCAGATAGTAAGGTGTCAACCATCCAGGAAAAAGAAAGTATCAGATTGCTTAATTAAAGAAGGGAAAAAAAATGATGGGGGGTTTAACCAAAAGTCTCAGAATATGAAAGTAATTAAGGGTCTTCAAGATAACTTGCACCCTTTTTAGTTGGAAACTGCCAACCTTGTCAGTGTCAATAACCAAGAAACCATGCTTTGGTTTTCAATGGAATTAGTGTGACAACTTGAAATACTAGACATTGATTACTGTCTCCCTAAAGTGGTTATATTGTGCACTTTAATCGGCACAAAATTCTGGATCGTCTCACTTGTAAAAGCAAGAGAAAAGGGGGCCTAGATAGTTCTGGTGATAACTTTTAATTTGCTTCCTAACTTTAAAGGTGGTTGGCAATGATAATGGAAGAGAGAAAGGAAAGTTAATGAAAATTCTTCATTCCATTCTTGATGACACTATAACTGAATGCTTGAACTCTTCACTATAGTTTTAAGTTGGAAGCTGACACTGAATAAGCATTCTTATGAAATGGATTTAGCTTGAAGATTGCTTTTAGTGGCGTCAGAACCTCATCAGATGAGGGTGGTTGGTGTCATGTCATATTTTGATAAGGTTCATTCAGAATTTATGAGTTTTGTAAGGTGTCTTGCAACCATACGAGAGTTCTATGCATATTTTGTATTCAGACATTTTGATGAGCTCACTCCAGCCTGGTGAATTTTGCCATTGATTAAAGATAATGTTGTTTGATGAAGATTTTATTTTAAAATTAAGTACAATCTAGGTGATTTGGCAGAAAATTATTTGTTTGAGGATTGAATGGCCATTTTCAAAGTGCTTAGAGTTTTGATTATAGATGGTGTTTCACCCGTTCAGGCAACAAGGATGAGATTTCACTATACTTTGTAGCACAAGACAAATATGTAAATACACACACATGAGAGAGAGAGAGATGTAGTTTTTCCAGTTAATCTGCAGTAGCAATATAAGATCTTTTTGTCCAATAGAAGTATCACTAACAGACGTGTTCTTGTTGTAATTTGACTCTAGGATAACGTGTTATCCTGATTTTAACTTTACAGGGCATGGCTTTCGTGTCATGAAATGTTTATTTGCAATTACTTACATTTGATTGAACATTTTCAGGACATGAACTCGACTCTTAATATTAAAAAAAAAATATGCTTAAATTATTTGAATGAAGTAAATTGCTTCTTCCTTCCAACATTGCCATTTTCTCTACTGGGTGTCTCCATTAAAGAATTAAAACTATTAGAAAAAAATTAAAATATAAATTTTCTCTCCCCCAAAAGGAATATTTTTGATAATCAAAAGTGGGGGTTGAAAGGTACAAAATAAGTCAACTTTGCACAATTTTACCTCATTTTTTTATTCTTTTTAGATTCTTCACATGCATATAGCAAGTATAGAGAAACAGCCACTGTCCACTACAGGCTCTCCACTGGTCATCCGCTGCAAGACATTCCTGTGTGTTACTTTTATTATCCCAAGAGAAAGAGACTGCCACGATATCTACACATCTTTACTTAAGCTGGCACATCCAAGTAAGTAGTAGTATAGACAGAAATTCTAGACACAATTGTGTATAAAACTCAAGTTAGACAACTTATTTTTTGTTTGTTTTGTTTTCCCCAAAAAAGTACTCAATGAATAAATATTATATACATCAGTCTAAGGTTTTGATATATGTTCTTGCCAAAAAGTATGTAGTATAATTAGGTATTTTCATATTTAAAAGGGAGAAATGTAAATCTATGAAAATTTTTATGACTATTTAAATATTGCCAGACATTTATTTATTTATTTTATTTTATTTTTTATTTTTTTTTTTTGGAGGGGGGTGACCATACCACATCCCATTCATGTATTATCAAGAAACACACAAAAAAATTGTCAACATTGTTAAATGTGCTATTTTAAGATGGCACTACATTATGGCAGGGCCCTAGATTGGTATATCCATTGCTATGATTAAAAAACACATAGTGACAAAGGGATATTAGTAAAACATTTTAGTTGATTGGACACTTCCTTCAGTGTCAGTGGAAGGCCTAATACTTTGAGCAATATATAGAAAATGAAAAGACTGTGTAGTGTAATTGCTTCCTTTTCTCCAGAACAATCAGAGAAACTTCAATGTTGCATTACAGATAGCACAGACTGAATTATCGACTTATTTTCTATTCCCCGAGGCAAGGAGCACAACTTAGTTCATGGAAGATCCCAGACAGACGTAAATCTTTTCCTTAATGATTATATAATTGTTTTAAAATTATGCAACAAAAAGTACCCTGAATTTTCATGTAAAAATTGAAAAAAGAGCAATTGCAAGAACTATATCTGTATTTATGTATTAATTGCTGATTTATACATGCCGTAGTTGCTGCTCGTGATGGACAGGTTATTTCCTTTTTGCCTTTTGGGAAGTGTTTTGGAGAATTCCTTATCTCTTTGGCAGCTCTTTCACTCGTTCCTGGAATTCAGAATTTAGAGTATTCTGACGTTTACATTTTTTTTAGAAAATGACTATTTTGGCTGTTTTTGATAGTCTCAAATAAACTTCTTTTCATTTCCAATGGTCATCTTATTTCTTCTTAAATCCTGCTTATTTTTTATATGGAACTGTAACCAATAAATAAGTTTATACAATGCAATTAAAACTAAAGAAAAATACTTTAAAAAGAATAATTTGATAATACTTTTTGTGTCAAACAACATATGAGTTTGAGAAGATGTGAAAAGAAAAACTCAATAAATGGTGCTTTATTTGTGAACAAAAACTAAGGAAAATAGATCGATGCCCTGAAGCAGAGGACAAAAATGTTTGCCTTTTAGCCTAGTGATTTTCAACAACAACTGAAAATGTAGTCCCTAGCTACAGAATACATAGAGGCATGTGTAAAAATGTTTAAAAGATGAAAGGAAATGTGCTCACTTATTTCCCTAGATCACTATAGTAATGCCAATATGTGCTTCCATCTATCTCAATTCAGAGGAACTGTGAAGATTTGGTGAAGTAATACAAAACATCTGTATATGGGCATGTAAAAGTTGAGGTCACTTGATTTGGTGAATTTTAGCATTTTTGTTTTATTTTCTATATAAAAAGGCTCATATGTAGCATTTATGATGCACTTAACTGATTCTATTCCCATTGCCATTGATTCCTGACACTGGTCATATATTAGAGTTGCATTATTTAAAGGCATAATGACACTTTACATACCCTCGCTTATGCTAAGATATGGAAAAATGGAGGAAAAAACATAAAAAATATGGATAATTTGCTAGAATCCACTTCATTATCCTGAGGAAATGTTCTTCACAGTAAGGGTAAAGAGCAAATGAACTCCCAGATGATTACAGCCTTACATTTGGATTCGCAGTATTTTATATCAATTTATTGTATTTAGAACTACAATTCACCTTGTATAAGGTTAAATGCTCCATTTTAGAAATAGAGAGTTCTGTGTGAAAAAAAAAAACATTTCATTGGGTATCTAGCAGGAGGCTTTTTGGTTGCCAAAACTATGTGATTGATTTCTTCAGGTAACAAGTTGCAAAATGGCAATGAAGAGGATTTCATGAGGTCATTTGTGTAAATTGGTAAAAAAAAAAAACAGATTTAATTATAAAATTTTTAGCATGTCAGTCTGAGGGCTCCTTTTTAGGGGAGGCCTATTTAAGGCTTTTAGAACACTGAAAAAACATATGGTCTGATTTTATTCTCATTTTTTTGGTCATCTGAAAATCTAAGCCAGAGAACAAGTGTGTCAATTTTGGAAAGCTGTTGGATCTTCCAGGTGATGATAAGTTTCTTATATATTTGGAACGATATTTTTGTATTTCTCTAAATTACGGATGCTATTTGAAACTATATGGTAGCATTTAATCAGGTTTATTGGAAATAATATGACTTCAAATGCATCTTTAAAATAAGGGAATCAGTGAGTTGGTTAATGAAGAGATCAGACATTGAAAATTTTATAATAACATAGGCAAATCTGTGTTGTATATTCTTATAGTTTATGTAGGTACACGGCACACTTAACCTTTATCTTCATTCTATTTAAACAGATAGCACATACGATGCTGTACAATGCTGTTAATCAACACAGAAAAAATAATTTTCTTAAGCACACATGTCCATGAAGTACACTATTTTGTTATATCAGTAAAAAAATGTCACAAGGTGACTTTGAGGCCTTCGGAAGCTACCATTGAAAGGTTATGTGAGTACACAGTCGTTGAGCAGGATGAGTAATTGAAATTTACGTCAGCATACAATTTTGCATGCTTACTTTCGCACCCCCTGTCTTGCATACACTTTTTAATGTAAATTAAGAATAAGTGGTGCTCTTTTGTTTTTGGACTTGATCAATATTGCCAGATAAGCACCCTGAGTTTCATGCTTAGTATATATTTCATAGTTTCGGAGATATTGGGAATGGCAGAGGTATGCTGATAGTGGAGAGGTGGGCGAAACTTAGGTGTTACTTCTTGTGCAATAAGCATGCAGTTTTCTTTTCTTTACAGAAGACCCATTTTCAGGCCTACCCAACTACCAGACTCGGCACCGAATGATCCAGAATTCACCGGTAGATCAGACCACACTACCCATTTTCAAGGTGTGTGTCAGATCGCATTACACAGTATCATACCCTGAACAAATTTTGAGTGGTGATGCAATGCTTTTCTACCCTGCTGAGAATCGTCACTATCACATCGCGTACTAGGCAAGAGCGGTGTCGCGTCTGATACTGTGTAATGCGATCTGACACACACCTTGAAAACGGGTAGTGTGGTCTGATCTACCGGTGAATCCTGGATCATTCGGTGCCGAGTCTGGTAGTTGGGTAGGCCTGCATTTTGGAAAAAGTTTAAGGAAGGAATTAATATGTTACATGAGGAAAATAAATTTAATAGACAAAATAAATCCTGTTATGTCTCTTGAGCTTATCTTTAATGTGGTTAACATTGACGTAAATTTTCATTATTGAGTTACTTAAAAGATAATGAGTGCGACACGTAAACTTATCACGAGTTGATTAAGAGCGTATATTTCTCATTGATAAAGAAGTATTGATTTTCACTTGGAAAATTTGATGGCTGTCCCGTTATAAACATCCTTCGAATTAGTTCCTGTAATAATAAGGTTTCATTATGGTATCAAACTTGATTTGTTCAACGAAATAATGCCAATGATACTGTTCTGATAGGCTTGGCATTCCACATTGTGATCTTTGAAAATGAGGGAAATGATATTTACCGAATAGTGGAGACATCTTCATTTTGACAGAATGGTGTGTGATATTACAATTTTAACGGATGTCAGTGTCATTAGAAAGTCATTTGCCAGAAATAGTAGACACACTTAGAGAAACAAAATAAGGAGACTCAGCTTCAATTTCCACGTATGCTAGTAAGTGGCCAAGTCTTTTATTTGCGCAGCGCTATATAAAAGACAAATGTATGCATTTCAATTTTTGAAAATACTAGCTTCAATTTCATCAGTGTTGGTGTAAGTCTCTCTCAATAGTGTATACTTTGGCCTCGTTACAGATAACATCTTCATTGGAGGGATCTTGCCGAAAGTGAAAATGATCCAGTAACTGTTTTGTACATTAACTGATCAATGTTAAGAGACCCTTAGGACACAGTTGATCTTATACCAAATTCGGTTTATTATGCAATGTATTTTCAGCATTTTGATTGAGAAGCTTGAAAAGGATCCCTTTTTCTCCATTTACAAAATAATTGTTTTTGCTGTCAAGAATATCAGTCATAACTTCAGAGGATATCCAAAAATAGTCAGATATCCAGTTCAATTTTTAAACAAAAAGAAAAAAAACATTGTGTGCACACCCCATGATATTCAGATAATTGACTTTGATGCAAATTTATCAAAATTGATTTCATTCACGCGAGAGAAGTAAAGGTTAAGTGCAAGAGATAATTACGAGAAGGTTGTCTAGTGGGCAGCTAATAAAAGAAAACGAGATGGATCATCTGGTAGCATGTCGAAAGGTTGTCATCTTACTTCCTCAACCCATTTTTCAAAAAGCATACCTTAATTGAAGTAATTCTCTTTGCTAAGAACTCCATGTAGTTTTTGTTTTTTTGCGATATTTTTCATGTTGCAAATTCAGTGAGTGGGTTCCCGGTGTCACGTAGGACATTGCGTGGGACATCAGGAAGTGAGTGTAAATGGTGCACATGTATGTCTATATCATTTCAGTAGAGGTCACCTTTGCAGCTTGCTCATTCCACCTACAGTTTTCACTGACAAATTGAATAGAATTTGATGAAGGGCTCACTGTCTTTAATTTGCAAATAATGTTCCTTTTTACATACATAGTCAAGAGCTTATTATACCTATCTTTAGACTAAACAGAATTTTAACAGTCATCTAATAGTATGTGTTTTAGAAAACAATGTAAATGACACAAAAGGTAAAAAAAATAGTCATGCTTGATATCCTCAATAAACAAAATTGTCTACTTAACAGAGTATAGGGCTGGGCTTTGTGGATTTGTTTGATCAAAATTGTCCTAACTTCCTGTAGGAGCATATGGCCCAAGCTGTTGCAGATGTTTTACTGGGAATAATAATTCACAAGTGCCATGAACATTTTTCTACCTGCTGTTTCAACCTCTACAGATTGTTCAGAGAAAAGACAGCGGGTACCATTTGTAATGGTCTGTAATGGCCTGACACAGGCAGGATGAAGGGGCCTGTGACCAATTCATCTGCAGTGAAACATTTTTAACAAATAAACCAGAGTGTCTATCTGAATTACTTTTTATTATTTTTCAATATCAGTTATAACAAATGATGTAAAAGCAGTTTTTGAATGCCACCCTTGATCAGGCATTCAAGCCCTGTCTATGAAATTGTGGGGGGAAATATACCTCTGACCTGTGTTTTTCTTTTGTTTGCCAGCTGACATAGAAGAGCTGTATGCGTTCCACTACACCTCCCCAGATGACATGCCCAAACACCAGGGCTGGAACTTCTTCAGTCTGGAGTCCGAGTACTTACGGATGGGTGTGCCCAATGCCCACTGGGCCCTCACACAGATGAATAAAGACTATGAGGTGAAAATTGTGTTTTTATCTGGTGTGTTTTTTTGAAATATTGAACAAAGTATTGTTTATAATAAAAATAAAAGATGATGATGATGATTCATTTTGCTAACAAAAGTATACATCTGCTATAATTTATATGATCAAAAATTGGTTATAATAGTGATGATAATAATAATAGCAAAATGTTCTGTAAGACTGCTCCACATTTGTCTTAGTACTGTGCACAATGTAAAGATTAAACTTAAAAATTCTAGAACATACCAACTAAAATTAGCAGTGACATTATTTAAATGTTTTGATATTTTACATTAAGGAAATTTTAACACCACATATACTCTAAGTATAATATTACTCTTTGACAATATTTTAAGTTTTATATTTTATTACAAGAACAAGGAACATTTTTCAGATTTGTGACACATATCCCAAGTATCTCTATGTTCCCAGTGGAGTCAGTACACCAGTGCTTATTGCCAGTGCTCGCTTCCGTAGCAGGGGAAGGTTACCAGTACTGTGTTATTTACACAACACCAATCAGGTAAGTCATTCATCAGTCTTCATAGCTGTATTCTTACCTTTTCTCGTCCATCCCATGGAAAAGCATGTCACTGGTATTTACATAATCCTGAGAAACCCCCTGGGCCATAGCACATAAAATTTTCACTCGAATGCCTAAAAATGCCCTGATTGGTAAGATTGGAAACTGGACTTAATTGCTAAAGACTTTTGTACATGACCAAGTTGAGACTCACTAGTAACATTTTGTTTATAGGAGTGCTGAATGTACTTTAATTGCTTGGTTAACTGTTTTCAAAGAGGAATCTAATGTGGTTGTTGATCAATTGATTGTTTACCAACCCAATCTCCGTTCTTCAGGTTTTGTTATCAGAGCCTTGAAATGAATAGTGGAAATCCTGTGTTGTGAAAATGCGCATCAGATTGGATGGTTTCTTCTCACGTGAAATGCAATTAAGCTATTGATAAATTTTGATCTGTCATATTATGCTGTAGACTCCCCCACACATTGAAAGTTATTTCTTTGAAAATACACTGTCTGGTTATTACCAGATTTCCCCTGGGATAGGCGCCCCTGCTATAGGTATTGATTTATCATCATCCTGCTAGCTGAAAGATGATAGGGTATTTAAATGGAAGTTGAATGTTTTCATGGTGTTTTTTATCCAGGATCTGAGAGAAATTGTATATACACAAGTGTCAGTTTTTTTATCATGTGCTGGTCGACATAAAAGAGCATATTTATTTAGACCCAATTTTTTTTTGTGTATTTAGATTTAAGAAATTGTGTACTTTTGGTCGTTTTTGCATGTATATAATCGTGAGATTTACAAAATAAACATCCTATAGGTGATTGCTTTTGCATAGTATTCAGGAAGAAGGGGAAAAGGTTTATTAAATTGCTTCCCAGCTGCCTCATTTTTTTATAATACAAGTACCCTAAAAATTATGAAATAATCAGTTTTATATTTGAAATGGTCAGATTAATTAAGAACTTATTAATGTCATCTTATCTGAAAAAAGAATTTCATCTTATTAGACAGATCACGCCTTTGCTTTGCAATTGACAGCTTGAAACTTATATTCGCAGATGGATATTTAAGCATTTCTTTTGAGTGTAACATAGAAATCAAGATGTGTCATAAGGTTATCTTTCTAAAATCTTCTTCATTATGTTCAGGCCGCCATCTGCAGATGCAGTCAGCCGTTGGCAGGGTTTAAGGCCAGATGTGAGGAAGACGAGAAGATGCTCCATGCCATCTTGAAAGCCAACCCCAAGTCCGAGTTCATGTATGTTGTGGATACACGGCCTAAGGTAGGTGGTCTGCGGGTAATGGAAAATATCTTTGATGACCAACTTTGTAGAGGAAATTAAGCTCTATGGGAAATGTTGTTTGTGCACCTGAGACCTGAATTTTGATCCACTGGATTTACTATTACTGTTCAGGTTTCCCAATATAATCATCTCTTGGTTTGGTGAAAAGCTGCTAAAACTTTTGTTAAACAGCTTATATGGTTTTGAACTCTATCAGTTTGGACTATCTAAAAATTCTTCATTGAATTTAAGTCTGGGCATACTGATTCTTTGCTCTTCAGTGTTTTGTGGAAGCGTTCTAGTTTCTTGTTTTTCCACATTTCAAGTGATTGTGGTTCATTTATTTATTTGTTTATTTATTTATTTATTTATTTATTTCACTCGCTGCACATTCTACTGGTCTTGGGCAACTCATGATACACTGCAATAAAATGTCTCTTTCCATATTTCTGAATCTTCTGGTCATGTTCACATCAGAACTAACATAGACCCGAATAATTGATGCCAGTGGTTGACTAGATGACACAGGAACACCTGTATATTTAAGGGTTTAAATCGCAATGTGAAGCATTATATACCAGGGCATTTTCTGATGTCATTTAGTTTATATATGGTTTAAGTTAGTCCATTTGTGAACAAAATTATTATTAGTTTCTTGGTCCATTTTGTTTTAACTGATATGTAAAAACCCCAAATATTGGTTTCTATGGTTAGAGCCTAATAGAAGTCAAATAAGGTGTAATTATATTTGTATAAAGGCATAGGGGATTTTTTAAAGCGTTTTACAAATACACTACAATGTGTGTTCAAGGCATCTCAACATCAAATAGTGGTAAAATGATAATTAAAGTGAGAAAAATATATAATTTATTATAGAACTTCCAGACCACCAAAAGTTTGTCAGAAGCAAGAGATGGCAACATATTGTGTCTGGGTTGAATATAAGTTATCTGGAAAACTTTTTTACACATCATTTTTTTTTTCAAACAAAATAGATAAAAAAATATGAGAGCACAATGAAAATCTGCTTGGCTGGATGTATAGAACCAATAATTTTTAAATTTCCCACTATGCCTTTAACTATAAAATGAAAATCACACCAAGCTTTTGTGCTATTACAGTTTGCCTTTGATGTTTTTATGTTTATGCACTGTAATTAAAAATTTTTTCTTTATTTTTCTTTTATTTTATGAAAATATACTTGCATTATCTTATAATAAAACATCCTTTATAGATGATAAGAACATTGAAAGAGCATAAAGTATAAAGCTTACAAATAGATTGAAGATTGTATTTCCCAAGTATCTAATGTTAATAGTATGCATTGCTGCTGCTCACCATTACTTTGCCTTTCATTGTTTATTTGAGTTTTATTCCTTGATTGTTTTAATGCCACCGCGTAGTACCAATGCATGTATGCACAAGCCAAGTTAAGTAAATTGAATTTTTTATGGAACTTTTTATTTACGTTCTGTTTGATTTTATCCAAATTGTTCTCCCCTCGGATCCAGTTTTGTGTAGCTTACCTCTGTTTGATTTGGTTAGTATTTTTTGGCATTGTGTTTTGTTGCAAAGGTTTATCATGTGGACACTATTTAAAGTATATGTGTTTTAACATTTCCAACATTTTTCCTTTGAAACTCCTTTAAAGTTTGCCTTTTATCTACCGATAATTGTCAAATAGTATTGTGCATCACTAAACAAACCTTGATGGAACCTAAACCACTTATATGTTAACTCCCAAGTTACAATGTCATGTATTGTTACATGCATGAAAATATCAGAAAAAACGAGAGACTTGTCAAGTTGATGGCAGATGTTCACATCTGAACTAGTGGGGGGACTTTCTTAGAAATAGACCTCAGTTTACATTATTGTTCTATTCTCTTCATTGCACTCCACTTTTAGTGTTGGTTGAAAGTGTGGTCTAGCTCTCTCTAGCTCTCTAATGCATGTTGCTTGTAGCATGATAATCCAACAAGTGGCACAAGTATTTTCATTTGATTTGTGCCTAGTGTATTGGTAGTCAGGAAAGCATAAGTTTGATAAAATAATGATTTATTTATGGTAATGAGGAGGATTGCTTACTGGACTTTTTTTCACCTCATGAAAACCGTTAAATTTTTCACTCAGTGACACATAGTTAAGTTAATCATATTAATTTACATAAAGGATCTGTAGCTCCTTTTGTATTATACTCAATATTTGGCTGATTAAAAGATACAGAATTAGGCAATTATAACAGTAACAAAACTACTGTTTCCTCTTATTCTGTATAGGGAAAGAAAAATACACTAAATTTTTGTATTAATTTTGTTTGAAGATTTTCTGAACAGTGGTGTGGGGGAAAAAAGCATGCATTTCCTTATAGAAGCCATTTGATAATGTTAAATGCAGATTTCAATTTAATTGGAATTCATGCCATTTTTGTAATCTATTTTTAGATAAAATTCAGTAATATATTTCCATTACCTCTCTTTACTTCTGTGCATTTTATTGCATGGCTGTTTGTTTTTTTAGAGGAAGGGATAGAGGTTGATTTTACCATGATTTTTAAATTATAGTTTACATTTCTCAGAATTTTTTCTAGAAGTCTTTACTAAGGTTCCATTTTTGTGCCAAGTCTTGGACTGATAGAGATGTTTTCTTTCACTTACATTGAAATTCAAGCTCTTTATTCATGTCATTAAAAAATTATTTTAGAAAATGTCATGCTTAAGATTTAATGTTTTGTGACTCCAGATTTAAATTTTTTTCAAGATGAATGTATTATTTTATATACCTAGATTATTGGAAAACTCAGGACTAAGACATAAGCAATCACTCGTTTACATACTGTTATATATTCATATATTTTCAGAAATTGCACACTCTGTTACATGTATGTGTTTTGTATATTAAGGTGATGTTATGCATTGGACACATTTCTGTGTATCAAAATGACACAAGTGGTTTGAATTATATAGTATGTGACATATATCGTTATGTACACAAATTTAATTTTGGTACTTAGACCTCATGGCAGGAGTTTTTCAAGAAATATATGTTAGAAGATATGTACTGAGATGATCATGTTGTCATATTTTTTCTATTCCAGATTAATGCAATGGCTAACAGGGCAGCAGGGAAGGGGTACGAGAGTGAGGTCTTCTACTCGGACATCAAGTTTCAGTTCTGTGGCATTGAGAATATCCATGTGATGAGAAGCAGCCTGCAGAAGCTGGTTGAAGGTGTGTGTGACAAGCATCTTTCATTTTTTACCCATTTTTACACAAATTTTTTTTAAAGAATGATACTGTTTTATCTCTAGTTTCCTTTTTTATTTTGAACATTATAAGAAAAATATGTTGTTCTGTTTAGTTGTTATACCCTAAACGAAGTTTTTGAAAAATTACTGATTCAGTGTAACCAATCCTAAAGTTTTTACCCCAAACTGTAAAGTTTTCTTATTAGGGTATACACTGTAGGTAACAGATTTAATTATCTTTCATCCCATTTTTTTTTCTTTCATATGGGATGAGTAAAACCAAAATAAAATTAATTACAATGCAATTTAATACACTGCTTGAGAAGAACCTCTGGGCTCCTGTGCATATGCCTACATACGTACACAAGCATGTGTCCATATGTGCATACACATACACACACACACACACACACACACACACACACACACACAGGCCTACCCAACTACCAGACTCAGCACCGAATGATCCTGAATTCACTGGTAAATCGGACCACACTACTCGTTTTCAAGGTGTGTATCGGTACGCATTTCACAGTATCAGACGTGACACCGCTCTTGCCTAGTACGCGATGTGATAGTGACGATTCTCAGCGGGGTTGAAAAGCATTGCATCACCACTCAAAATTTGTTCAGGGTATGATACTGTGTAATGCGTACTGACTCACACCTTGAAAACGGGTAGTGTGGTCTGATCTACCGGTGAATTTAGGATCATTCGGTGCCGAGTCTGGTAGTTGGGTAGGCCTGACACACACACCTGTCTAACTTCTTTTGTGGCATTTAGATGTCACAGGTTGTTTTTTCATGACTTTGGGAGTTTATAAACTAAAATTATGCTTTTGTCTAGTCAATCAGTGAAAAAAAAATGCCTTTTAAACACAATTATCTATACTGAACACTTCTTTTATTTCTCATTACAAAGTTTTTTGAATTCACCTCTTTATTCTTACAGCACAAAAGCAAGTGCTGATAACAAAAATAAAATTAAACAGTTGATAGAGTCTGATACCATTATCCAATATCTCATTTGAGGCAATAAAGTGTTATCTACCCCTAGAAAGGGACATCAACTGCTGAAACTGAGAGATGAATCGGTAGATTGAGCAAATTAAAAAACGTGATATTTCAGCTTCCCTTAAAGGTTCTCTGATAAGACAAAAGGACAGTTAAAGTGACACTTTGAGCTGTAAAGAGAACCAGAAAACGAAGTATCCATCCCCAGCTGACATTTGTAATCCAGTCGGTGTTTGGTCATTTGATGTTTAATGTTAGTAACCAGGGAGGCTTTTTTGTTCGGATCAGTGCTCTATTATTGGTGACAGGATATTGGAATTATAGACATCTGTGTAAAGGCTAATGAAATGATAGTGAATTAAATGCAACTTAAGTGCCACCTGTGTCACTAGAGGACAAAGCGGTCAAATTTAATAAAAACAAATTTGGTGCACGTGAAGATGTGGTCAATATAATCAGCCAGGATGTTGTTTCTAAAGGGAAAAAAATAGAAAAAGAAGAGGAGGAGAAAAGAGGAGTTTGAGTATGAAGCATTTTCTGAACTCTTGTGTATTTAACAGATATAGTCTAAGATGTAACTCTTCAAGGTATCTCCAGTACTACTGTATATTTTATGAATTTACCGGCCAAAATTCACATGGGGATGGAGAGAGGTGTCTGTGGTCTGTGGTAAACAACTATCCTCATTCCCCTTTTCTGATCCACTACCCTATACAGCAAATGTTACAGTAATGATATTGCTACATGTATGTACTCGTTGCACTCTGACTTTTATTGATACATGTAGAACTAATGGGTCAAAGGCATGTTCAGTATATGCAGGCAGTGAACTAACTTAAGATAAGGGACACCTTACAACAATTTTTTTCGTGATTGAAGTTGTAGGAATTGTCCGTAATTTTCCAGCATGCATGTGTTATCCCAGGCCATTAAGAGTTAGAGCGGGTTCAAAAAGGTTTGCACAAAACCTTTATTTTTTTTCAGCAAAAAGCAATTGATTTCGATCCAGTCTGTGCAATCTCTCTGTAGACTTGTAGATTGTAACACTTGAGTTATATGCCCAGTAGTGTGAGAGTAGGGGGTTAACAAAGTAAAGGGTTGAAATCAACTGTTTACTGCCTGGCATTAGCACAGATCATTGTCTCCTTGATCTAAGCTGATTTAAGTAAGTAACAGAACCTAAGTTAAAAGAATGGAGCAAACTCAAGTATGCTGATCGAATTTTGGCCGATGACGGCCGCATTTATTGAAGGTCCCATTAGTAAAAAGAAATGAAGCAGATTAATGATAAACACTGATTAGTGTTGACAAATGATATTAAAATAATGTGTGCGCCTGAAGTATCTACATTAAAAAATATAATTTCCTAACAAATAGTGCACACATTTCAATTTGTGGGGTTCCCTTTTTGGCAAAATTGTTCTTAATACTATCTTTGACTATTACTTTTGTTTAGGTGTGTGTGTATGTGTGTGTGTGTGAGAGAGAGAGAGAGAGAGAGAGAGAGAGAGAGAGAGAGAGAGAGAACTGGGTGCTGTTTACCTCACCTTTATATGTTGTTTATCTTACAATATTCATATTTCAAACACTTGTTATTGTGAATCTGCACTCAAGACATTGAAAAAGTATGTAACATTATTGATTGAAAGACATCTATCTGCACTGTAAAAATAATCAGGCAGTTTTTCCCTAGGGCCCTCAGCCAACATTTGATTAGACTCTTTTGAAGTGGAAAGTATTCCTGTTCTTTAAAATGTTAGGGTAACATGATAGATGATCCAAGGAAATTTTAATGCTTTTGTAGGAATGTAGTAGCCATGCAATAACTTTTACCCTGATGAAGGGATTAAAGAGAATCTGTTTTTGATATGGAAAAAATGAAAAGAAATAATGTTGTTTTGAAATTTTGGTAAGTGAGTTCCTTTGAAAACATAATTTTTTTTATGTTTAATCTTTTGCAGACATTTTGCAAATGACAAAATGGATTTGACCAAATTTTCTTATATTTTACCCCAACTCCAAAAGAAAAGCACAATTTGATAAAGAACTACTAAAATAGTTCTCACAAATCTCACTCATCCTCACACACATCAGCACTAAAACATTTACAATATATATATGTACAGTGGAATGGATATAGCAACAACAATTTGACCAGATGGTGACTGGGCTTGATGATGTACACGTATATGGTCTTAAAATGATATATTGATAACTTAACCTATTCACTGATATTATTATTATTATTATTATTATTATTATTATCTTTCTGCATTGTTTATTATGTCCTAAAGAGCCGGGCCCAAACAATGGTCCTGAGGCGCTAGAGGAAAGTTGTTCCTTTCTACTTCATTGATAGCACCCTCCATAGTATGTGTGTTGTTCGGAGGAGGACTATCTTCTGGACTTCGTGGATGTTGATGTTTCCAGGGATTTTGTCGGTGTATTTCTCTAATCCCTTCTTCACAAGTCCCAGAGCTTTATTATTATTATTATTATTATTATTATTATTATTATTATTATTATTATTATTATTATTATTATTATTATTATTATTATTATTATTATTATTATTATTGCAGTGAGTGAGCTGAAGAATCCCTCAATGAGTGCTTTCCTGACAGGTCTGGAGACCAGTGGGTGGCAGAAACACATCCGAGCAATCATGGAGACAGCCGTGTTTATTGCAAATGTGAGCAAACTTGGAACTATTGGTGATGAGTATCAACTTAACAGTAATAATGAGTGATGTTGAATCATAATAAGCACTGCTGAATGTGCCATGATAATAATTGTAGTTTTCACAAAGGAATTGTGGTCAATATTTTGCCAAGATGTGTGATTATGCACGTGCAATTAAATAGATTGTTTTTGACAAAGATAAATGTTGTTACTATAATTATATCTTGATCTTTTTTGAAGATGTAAATGTCTTATAGATTAACAACTTTTGGGAAATTCTTACAGCTTTCTAGACAGAATTATGTAAAGATCCAGCTGATACTAGAGATGTATAATGTCTAACATGCTTTATTTTCATAAAGCAGCAAAGAAAGTGGTTAAAATGTTTTAGAATTGAATTATAATGTTCTAATTTATTATATATTAAAATTCCTAACTCCAAGCAGCTACAAAAAATTTTTTTTCAAACAGTATAAATTATAAAATGATCATCACGATTTCCACACATTCCCATTTATAAGTTATTTTAAACAATTTTAGTCATGAATATAATTTAATACATGTGTATCTATAATTCTATTGTTTATTCCCAGGCGGTGGAGGATGGCATCAGTGTTCTGGTCCACTGTTCTGATGGCTGGGACAGGACAGCACAGACCTGTTCTCTGGCCAGTATATTTCTGGACCCTTACTACAGGACCTTACATGGCTTCCAGGTATATATATATATATATATATAGAGAGAGAGAGAGAGAGAGAGAGAGAGAGAGCATATAGTCTTAACCTTGAACTTTTCAGCCCAGTGTTCACTGGGATTAGTAGGTGGGCTTCAGTATACTAAGCTTCCAGTGCAAATCAAAATTAACATGTATTCGAATATGACATTATGTAGATAATGGAAGATTAATCTAAAATGACAGCTGTAATTTCCACTTGTCTGATTGGACTAGTCAATTTGTCAAATTCAATTTTTTTATCAGTCAGATGGCAGATTTATTAGTCTGACATCAAAGACCAGTGACTAAGGTTCAAGTAACAAATGCAGGGTTTTAGTACCAACCTGATCACTATTTCAAATGGTTTATTATTTCTTAATATAACACAAAAGAGGTTTGGTAGCTGAAAGGTGGACTGAACTTTAAGACCATAAAAATTGGTCCGATTTGACTCAGGATGATTAGAAGTAGGTAATGTCTAGATAGGCATTGAGCCTGTTCCACCAAAAAGTCTGAAATGGCTAGTGTTTTGGATCAAACTGTTATTTTTTAGTCACAAACTACAGATTTATTACAGATCAGTTGACTAGAACTTTGGTCTCTCAACTTGCGACTGAGATTATATTGTAAAATGGAGGCAAGTATTAGACCCCATTCCCACAGATTTTAGTTCGATCTATCCCTGTGGAGAGCCTCACTAGATTACTGTCAACTTAGTCGGCTTTAGCGTCTGTCCCACCTTCTAAAAGCTGTAAGGGGGTAATTAACTACCGTGCACGCTCGGCTGACTGCAATTTAGCGTGAACCCCAAGGGAGTTAGGTCGTTCTAGATGGATCAATCTAAATCTATGGGAATGGACTCTTAAGCTGAGCTAGCTATAGGTCTATGCAGCCATAATAATTCACACATGTACAGTAAAAAGGGACATTGGCTGATGTGTGCTTTATCAGTGTTCATCACTTAATCTGTACAACGTGTACACACTTCAATGTGATTTAAGACCAATTGTGGGCTGATCTGGATTTCATGAGAGCCACCAAACAGTTTTACTTCTTTTTGTCATGAAAAAACTGATATGAACCCTGAGTTATTGTCATTTTTTTCTTTTTTGCTTCACACATTTGCTTATTTTTTCTGCTACATTTGTTTTCATGTAAGCCATGTTGTGAAAGGCTATATGGCTTATTTAAGGTCGCATTCACAACCACTTGATCCACATACTTACTAGTCCACAATCAAATATGAGAGCATTCAAAACAGTGGACTAACAGATTGGCAGATCAAATGTGGCAACCCACTAAAAAGCTTGCTGCTTAATTCCCCCATTAGACACTGAATAGATTCCCCACGGGATTACTCAACAAGCAATCAAGTGGGTCAGCCATATTTGATCCGCGGATCTGTTAGTCTGCTGTTTTGAATGCGCTCTGTGGTGGGCGCTTGACAATGATTTTCACTCCTCCCATGCTTGCTAGTTAGTCTGCGGATCAACTGGCTATAAATGCGACCAAAGATATGTAGGGTATTATCAAAGGCTACTAGTCAAAGAGGGGTTTCTTAATTTTCACACTTATACGGTTTTACATGTGTTGTAATAGCATTTAGATGGCTTTAGGATTAGTTACAGTGCCAATGAACTGTACTGTCTGTCAAACCAGGCTCTGTTAACAAGTGTGAAGAAGGATCTTTTTGTAATGTTAACTGGCATAAAACGCATAAATTTCAATTTGACATTACCTATAACTCATCAATGTGGATTTATTTTAAAGGCTAGTAAACTTACATAATTTTTTATGCAGTAACAATATTAGAGGTCGTGTTATTTGTTCTTTTACATCTAATTTTGAATAATAACAAAGATTACTATATATCATTAACTTTCAAACTGTGGAACTATAGCTCTACCATAGTGATTCACTTGTTGTCCAAGATGTGGACTTTTTCTGTGTCAAGAGGTTCCACCTTCTTTCTAAGCTTATATCGCATTGTGAAAAAAACAAGTATCAGACAAGCTAGTACAGAGAGAGATAACCCCAGTGCTGTAACACCCACTCCCGCTCCTCCAGAGGCGTAGATGGTTTGTGTGGGCTGTTCAGGGGGTTGCTCTGTGCTATTGGCTGTTGTCATGTGCAAATTGAAGAGAGGAGTCTGGTACACCAGATGGTTCTCACTTGAGGGTTCTGTGGTTGTATCTGGTCTTTGTGTGGGTGAAGTCATCTTGCTTAACAGACCTGAAGAGTTTGAAACAAATTGTTATGTTTAAGAGACTAATATATGGATTATTATTGTTGTGGAAAAAGTTTGGTGAAGGTCAGATAGTCTCATTTAAAAAGAATTGCATAGAAAAAAATATTTTTTAATTTTCATTAACTCCATCCCAAAATCATTTTCATCTTATCTAAGAAAAAATAAAAATAAATATTGTCTGCAAGTGCACAGTCTTAAGTTATTCTAGTAGAATGGTGAATAGAGAAATAAAATATGAAATCTTTCAAAAAAAGTCAGAAGTTGTTTTTGAATATTCTAGAATGCCCTTCAGCTAAAAGAAACAGAAATTAATTCTTTACCTGAACATAATGCAGCAGATAAGTTATAGCCAATGTCCATCAGCTGGTCAAAGTGGTCCACATCGAAAATGTGCTGGTCAGTAGGTAAACTAGATATCTTTTCCAGTTCCTCATAGCTGGTTTCATTTGAAATCCCTACAGTATATAGTTCAATCCCTTGTTGCTTGGTCATCTCTGCTTCCTGTTTTGTCAGCTCTGGATCAGTGGAGAGACCATCTGTAATAAGGATGGCAATATGGGGCACTCCTTTTCTAGCTCCAGATGGTCTTCTTGGGTTCAGAACAGCCACCCGGGCAAGCATCAAGGCTCTGTGTGTATCTGTTCTGCCTCCTGTGTATTGTGTCTTGTGGATCAATCTTATCAGACCCTCCTTGGTAAAGTTTTTGTCCAGTGGGAATTGAATTTGGTAGCCATTTCCAAATGTTACCATTGCTGCCCTTACTTTGTTCCTGCCTATGTCCAATGAGTTGTTCACCAGAGTGGCAATAAAACGGAGCACTTTGTTAAAGTTTGGTTGTGTTACACTTCCCGAAGCATCAACCAAGAAGGCAATATCTGCCTTGAAAGTACAACCTGTAAATGAAAAAAGTATGTTGTAACTGGTTGTTAGCTCATTAAAAAAAAAAACTGTACGGATTTGTTTTAAAATCTTAGAAATTTTTGATAGAGGGAGCAATTAATGCTTAAATTTTTTGTACTTCACCAATAAGGTTGGTATTTATTTATATTGAACAGCTTTTACAACTATACCAAAGTATAAAAAACTTACTGATATCTTTCACAGAATCCTTTTTGATGGGTTAAGGAAAGGATTTGCGTTAAGACTTAAAATTAGGAATTTTAAATTGCATTGTCCCTACCTGTGTCGCAATTTCCAAGCCAAATTAGAAAGTGCGGGAAGAGAAGGAATACCAAGACTCCTGTCAGAGACATTGTCATGCTTTGCCTTCACTGTAATTAGGAAAAGTGAGATACTTCTCATCCTCATACCATATTTGCTTATTACTTACTTGTTCCTTGTAATAAAACCAGAGCAAATACTGTAAGATTATTTATTAGTGTCCCTCTGACACTGCTGTATTCTTTTACATTTTGTTAGAATTTCTCCTGAAGTCAACCTCATATTATTCCCAGTTGTTTAAGTTTTTTTTTCTTTATAGGCCACATTAAAAAAATCAATGTATCCATATATTAGTTAGTATATGATGAAAAAACAAAAATTGGAAATTTTACAGTAATCCCTTCTCCAATCATTTTAACAATTGCCCAGAATTCCTCAATACTTACAGTTCCTAAGCAGATAAGGCTTTCTGATTATTGCAAGCTCTTCAAATAGATATACCTATTAAAATGTGCTTATGGTCAGGATTTATGCCAAGAAAGCTTAACAAGTACCATAGTTTTTAATAACTTAAAGGGATAACATTGTAGTATTGTAGAGATTAATGTTTTGAGAGCAGGCATACCCATGCAACCTTTCCAGCACATAAGATACTGAGTACTTGAACCATATGGGTCTGCAGTTGATTCCATTTGTGGACATGAAAAAAAAAGCTTTATCCATAAGTAAAAACCTGCAGGCAATTTTGAGATAATTTAACGGATTTGCTAGATCTTTATGGAGTTTCAAACTGTTTCAGTTTGAACAAAACTTTATCCTGATGTAATTTTAGATGAATTATACACTGTTTCAGTTTGAGCAAAACTTTATCGTGATGTAATTTTAGAAGAATTATACAGGAGTGAGATTTTTCTGAGTATTGGTGGATTTCCAACTTTTTGGGAGTCAAAAATATCATTGGCTCAGGTAGCCCCACACCATATTTTCGAATTTTTCATTAAACGGCAGTCTCATCCCTGATTACATAGCGCATAAAACACTGGATAGCATATTATATTCTACTTAGGCAGCATCTAGTACAAATGTTTCCTTATATATATCGTGTAACAAGTTTTACATGAACTAATGGAAGTGCGATACATGTGTTCAACAGGAAAGCTAGTTTACCATATTCTTTTCTCCATTGATTTTTTCTCAATAATATCAAGCTAAGATAAGGGCACCTGTGCACAGTAATTAAAACACTTGATTGAAACAGACTGTCTGATATTTAGCTCAGTAGCAAGTGGGTTGTCTGTTTACTCTAACTTTATAATGTGGACAGGTGAAAATTAACTGAGGCAAAGTAAGGTTAAGTGAACAGTTTATTGTATGTTACAATACCACCTGTCTGATTTGGAGGGGGGGGGGGGGAATTCACTGATTTCTGTAAAATTTGTCCATAATGTTTTTAAGCTGAAGTGTGTTTTCTTCCTTAGGTTTAAAAACATATATGACACTTCTTTGTTCTGTAAAACAATGTTTATGCCAGACTTCTTAAATCGAAAGTTTCAATAGAAAATTGATCTTTTTCCTTTTCCAGGCTCTCATAGAGAAAGAATGGCTGTCATTCGGCCACAAATTCACAGACCGGTGCAGGTTTCTGGAATCCATCGAGGCCAAAGAAGAGTCTCCCGTGTTCACCCAGTTCATAGAGTGCGTGTGGCAGCTCATGCAACAGTTCCCGTGTGCTTTCCAATTCAACGAACGATTCCTTCTCACAATACATGATCACGTGTACTCATGCCAGTTTGGCACTTTCATTGGAAACTGTGAGAAGGATAGACTTGATCTCAGGTAAGGCATATTGAATATCATGGTAATATTATGTATGGTGTATTAACAAATTTATGGCCACACGATGTCTTTAGTTTATAATTTTTGCGACCATGGTGATGTTGCATCCTACTTATTAGTCGGAAGTTGAAGTTATTAGGAAGACTACACCACTGGTCGCTGATGATTCACCTGAGCAGTGATTCAAAAGCATGTATATATTTTCTTAACTGGATTTCTGGATAAACCTTGATGAACTTATAGCATGATGTGTTAAATGTGTTTTTCAGACTGTCAGAGAGGACTTACTCCCTCTGGGGACATATGCTTAACCATACTAGTGAATATATCAACCCAATGTTCAAGAAGGATTATGAACTGACGAATCCTGTACTAAGACCTAATTGCAATCCACAGGTCTTCAGGTAATAATGTAATGAAATTGATACTTTATTGCACCAGGCATAATCCAAAAGTTCTGAATTGTTTTAGAATCTCTGTGGTGTGAATAGCTTTCGGTTCACATTCCACATGTTTTAGTTCTGTCATATGAGACAAATATTTGAAGGGTCTTTAAGAGATGTTGAAAAAAGACGGTATTTGACCAAATGTGACGTAAAACATCATAAAAATTATTCCTCAGATATTATTGTACCACCAGCGTTANTTGATTGTACCATTTTAAGTTATATATTTTTTTTTTGCATATTTTGAAAATTCTTATTGATTGCATTTTTACAGCTTGTCAAGCAAAAGACTGGTGGCTGTGTCCCTTATTTTGTGTATGTGGGGGTCTATACAAATGCGCTTGCTCCAGCTGGTGGTACAATATTCGGAGGCGGTATCGCCTCTCTGATCCTCTAGTTTTAATAGTTTCTTTCATCAACTGACAGATTTGCTAGTTCATGTTCTCTAATAATTGGGTATTTGGCCATGCAGTCACCCTCTTTTGAGGGTGAGGCTACACAAACTTTAAGATTGAATACACATCCATATTTATTAGCTGTTACATTCATATGATTTTCTATTAAGGTTCTGGAAGAGCATGTACAATCGCTTTGATAATGGTGTACACCCGCGGGAGAATATAGGAGACATCCTAAGTGCTATGACAGACCACAGTACTTCTCTGGAAGACCATGTAATACTACTGGAGAAGGTAGGGCATAGGTTTCTGAGTGGTACATTTCTGAAAAGGAATATGGGGATTGAGCTTTCTGGCAATAACAAACATGTAAACTGTATATATAAATCTGTAAGTAGAATTTATGTATGCAGAATTAGTCATTTAATCATTTTAGCTTGTTTCTTAATTCCCAAATGTAAAAATCATATATATATATATATATTTTTTTTTTTTTTTTGGGGGGGGGGGTAGATGTTGAATTGCTGATGGATTAATAGATGACATGATAAATCAGTAATAAATTATTTACAATATTACAGAGAGTCAAGTCACTGCTAAAGCTGCTAGGCAAGTCAGAGGACACCCTCAAGTCAAAACTGCAGGGTCTGGTGTCTTCAGAATCCCTATACATGCTATGTGAGTTAACAAAAGGACTCAGTCCACTGAGTAGTGACGGAGGACATGCTGCGGCAAACAGTGCACAGAGTGCTTCTCCACAGAATTCAAAAACTGTGAATAACACAAGTATAGATGGCAGTGCTGTAGGCGGAGACAATTCTGTTAGGGACAATGAAGTTCGAAGGAGTGACTCTGAATCTGGGTTTGAAGATGGTGGGTCACAAATGTCGAAATCTGGGATGGAACTCGAAGGTATTGAAGAAGTGGACTCTCTTCAAGATTCCCCTGTTATTTCTCAATCCAATAGTTTTGATAATTTGATGCTGGAGCAACTGGAGCTAGAGATGGAATCTGTGGCTGTGGACTGGAAAACATTGAGGAATATAAAGCAATGCAGTTGTGCAGCACCTTTTGAACACTATACAAAAAAGGTAAATGTGATAGTGTTCAAGTAATTGCAATAATATTTGTTATCCAGATATACATTGCTGTTGGCGTCCATCGTTTGAATTAAGAGATCTTCTGATTTTCAGTGTGTCATACAATTAGTTCAGTAGTTTAGGTGTGTTAATAAAATAATGAAATTGAACAAAATAAATTAATGATTTCCAATATATAAAGCATTATATTTATATTTTTTAAGTCATGCTGTTTTCAATGTTTTGAAAAGTTCATTATTGAAAGTGATAAAATCAAAATGATAAATATTGAAAAAAAAAAATTTAGAAAAAGTGAGGGGTTTGAAAAATTACAGTAATCCCTCCACATTGCACTGATGGATCAGGTCAGGGAGTTTTTTTTTTTTTTTTTTTTTTACTTGCATACCTGCTGAACAAAACAAATTAAGAGTTTTTCTATCATACCTTGGGTAAAATCATGGATCCACATGCACAAGTGATATACTTTCTGTCATCACAATTGTAATAAATCCTTTCTTTTTTACAGCACCACTGTTGGAAGTGTGGCAACGTGTTTTGTCAGAGGTGCATTGGCCGCCATATTCCTCTCCCAGGTCACTACGCACAGCGCCCAGTGCCGGTTTGCAAGAGCTGCTACAAAGAGGTGAAGCACTCGCCCTCTGTCAACAGTTTCCAAAGCATACAGACGCTTAGCCCCAGTACGCCAACTGCTCCCGTCTAGTCTTATCACTGGGATGCAGAAAACACCAGTAGAAATGTGTGTTAAAAATGAAAAGGATAGTTCTCTAATCACCTGATCATGACATGACCAATCACAAAGCAGTTGACAAAATGTCAGGAAGATGATGATATTGGTAACAAGTCAGCATTAATTGGATGGTTTTTCATGCTTTGGACACAAAAGGAGATGGGTCTATGATTAGAAAACAGATATTTGGGTGGGTTTTGAATCCTGTACAGCATTTAGATTATATAACATACACATCCAAATGGTAGACAAATTTATGCATATTGTGTAGGAGACAGGCACTTACATGATGTATATAATCCACTCAATGTTGGTACAATTAAATGATTCCTTAACCAAAGAACCAGCAAATATGATGAAAAAAAAAAAAGGTTATGTTGTTTTGAAGTTATTGGTTGATCTCTGAGACTATGTCAGATAGAATTACTGTGATTTGATTATGATTAAAGGTACACGTTACGTTTATTATTGAAATTATAAAGATTCATGTCTGCTATATTTAGATTTGATCAGTGTCTAGATTTGAACTGTCTGTTGTTACATCCAAGGAAATATATGCACATGATCTTTTTATGGTTAGTATCATATGTCCAGACATGTACATAATATTATGTGGTGCAAAAAAAGGGGAAAGAAGTGTATAGTGCATGTATGTGGGTGTGCTGATTTTATTTAGATTATTATCAGATTCAAAGTGTCAGCAAACTTGCAAAATTTATAAATCGTATTGTCTGTTATTGTTAGAACAACTGAATGCTGGAAAAGAAATAAAGCAATTTCTTAAAAGATCACTTGTAGATGACAGATGTGGCAATAATGGTTTGAATTTCAAGCATCCATTATTGTGCATATGGCCAGCTGTTGCATGTATATGGCATAATCCCAAACTTCTTATTAAGTACACATTAAGTACCATCTTCTTCATCTTCAAAGTTCCATATGCACTTAGTAAAATAGCAGGCATATATTTAAAGTTCAAAATACATAAAACCACCTGCATTGGATTTGAAATGCAGGCAAGCAGAACAATGAAGTTCAACCAAGTCATTTCTGTACAGCTGCTTCAAGTTCATGTTAGTTTGCCTATTTGCCAGTTCCAATAGCGAAAAATTGTCATGTGGAAAAGAACATATACATGCATGTATCAGCACTGCATACAGACAGAATTGGTATTTTGATGCCCATTAGCTTTTGTCTGGTGTGTTTAATAGACGTATTAGAGTAGTTAATTTAGCAGCATAATCTTCACCAATGTATTTTATATGGTAGTATAAAACTGATTGTGGCACTGAAATGACAACTGGGTTGTTATTTATCAGTTGAGATAATTTGTGATCAGCTTTCATCTAATCAGTTAAAATTTAATATTATGTTTTAGTTTTCACATACATAACTGACTGGTCAGAAATGTGTGTTGTAGTATTGGCTTACAATGTCACAATCAGTGCCATATATATCATGTTTGGCTCAGTGTATGTCAAGTGCAATATGATGGACAGAAATAATCTTGTAGGTGGAGAGAAACGTAGAATAGAAATTGGGTAATTTTGGACTGGTAAAAAACTGTTGAAGCTGGCAGGCAAAGACTGGGCAGTTTCATCATGTGTTGACCAGTACATTTATTTTAATTTTTCAGTGGTCAGGACAATGCTTTCCTCTCTTGATTGAGAACTGAAAAGGTCTCCTGGGGTATTTCTGTGAAAATTCATCTCTAGATATGGTTCTCCAACCATTTTTGACAATTTTTTATGGCTGTTCAGTTTTCACACATTTATTGGTAAAATTATCAGAATATTAAAAAAGGGCTGATAGTTTTATTACTGTAAGCAAATGGCAACAAAAGTAATTGTTGAAAATTGTGTGAAATAGAAGAAACCTGCCTTTCAAAGGGCAGCAACGTAACATTTGATCAAAACTTAAAGGTGCTTATGTTTAATTCTTAATATTAAAGATAGGATATGAAATGAACAGAAAATGTGACATTAAAATAATTTGTATAGATGGAATCAGGAGTAGATAATAAATTGTTCAGCTAAACTGGAGTCTTTTTATGTCCTCATCCTTATTGTAACTTCAAACACAGCAGAAAGATTGGAGAGGTGTGCGGGTTCCTCCTGCCTGTTCCAGTAAAAACTGCTCTTACATGTTCATGAAGCAATAAACTACCAAGACACCTCTTTTTCATACAAACAAAGATGGAAGAATGGTTACCAACAAATAAACATCGGAAGGGGCTCAAAAGATTGCAGTAAAAAAAACTGATGAACTCTTTATATTTTAATATTAAAAATGAAACAAGCTAATAAATGGATGCTGCATGCGGTTCTAACAAGGTGAAAGGAGTTCACATGGGAATAAAGTGAAGCCAGTCTGACAATGGATTCTAAAACCTTACAAGTCTAAATAAAAAATTTACTTTGCTAATTCTAAACCTTTTTGCAACTTCTTAATAAAGATCACTATCCTTTCAAACATATCTAATTATAAGTATAACTTTATAGATGTACAATTTACAAACAGATTTTTTGTCAAAAACAGACAATTTCTTATAAGCAAAAGGCATAAAATAATATTTGGTACATTATCAGGCATGTCAAAGTACTTGCTTTGTATAAAGTTCCATTCCTAGTGATTATTTTAATGAAAAACTGAAAAATTTTATAATATGGGAAGTGAAAAAAGACCAGTGTTCATACCTGTTTCATATGGTTATTTTTAAGAATTATTCACACTGTTACACAACCAAAATAAGGATAAAAATATATAGTTTCTTTGATATTGATTGCAAGAGTTTTTAAGTTAAAGGTAAATAAAAAATGCTATAAATAAAATATCATGCATACATAGTATACATTAAACATTTCAGACAAAAGTGAATTGTTATACATATATATATATTGTATACATAGTATACACTTAACATTCTCAACAAAAATTAATTGCTTAACATATATATTGTATACACAGTATACACTCAACTTTCTCGGTACAGCACCGTGCCTAATCACAAAACCAGACTCTGAATTCTACTAGTCTCTCCCCTGCAGCTGACCATCAAAGTTATCAAACTTGTCATCACAGCTTTTGGGGTGGAGACTGATGATATTAGACAGAAAATATGTAAAATGTGCAGACATCT
This sequence comes from Lingula anatina, assembly GCF_001039355.2. The sequence goes on from NW_019774414.1 coordinate 461,198, forward strand.
CAATTTGCATAATGAATAATATACATTAGGTGGATGAAATTTAAATTAAGCAAATGGCACTGGCAGATTAATTTGGAAAATGAAAGCTATTAGTATAATGAATGATACCTAAAACATATGACTATAATATCCTGCATAAAGTATGCACTCGGCATTCCTGACAAAAATGAATTTCTATACATATATCTGGTATACATAGTATACACTCAACATTTCCAACAAAAATGAATTGCTATACATACATCTGGTAAACATAGTATACACTCAATATTTCTGGTACAGCACCATGCCTATAATCACACAAAACCAGACTCTGAATTCTATAAGTCTCTCCCCTGCAGCTGACCATCAAAGTTATCAAACTTGTCATCACAGCTTTTGGGGTGAAGACTGATGATATTAGACAGAAAATATGTAAAATGTGCAGACATCTCAAGTTGTATATGACAAATAACTTAAGTGGATAAAATTAAAATAAAGCAAATGGCACTGGCAGTATAATTTGTAACTGAAGGATGGAACAAGTGTAATACCTACAAATTAACAGACATCTAGTAAAAAAAACAATAGGTACATGTTTTTTTAAAAAGTAAAATTCATTTAAAAAAAAAGCCAAAATTAGAAATAATATGAATGTTGTCATAAAACATGGCTATCTAGTGGGTGGGGATTAATATAATACGTAACTATATTATAAATTTAAATAATTCCAATTAAGATTAAGCAGAAATAAAGGATAACCCATAATTAGGTACATGTATGCATATGAACAAGAGTTCATTGACAGTTGTATATAAAAAAAAATTCCAGGTGTTGCCATGTGCGTAATAATTGCTTCCTCATTGAACTTTTTAAGATACTCTCTCCACCATCTCATTTTCTTCCCTAACAACCTACCACCCCAGCCACATCAAATCTCCCCAACTTTTCCTTTTCCACCTCTACCACACCTCTTCTCCCTTAATTTCCCCTACAACTCCACCTCTCCCCAACTTTTCCATTTTCTCCCCTACCACACTGCCACTCCTTCAATTTCCCCTACAACTCCAACTCCCCCTAACTTTTCCCCTTCCTCCCCTTACACACCACTATTCCCCCAATTTTCCCTACAAAACCACCCCAGCCCCACTCTTTCCTTTGCTCCCCAACCACGCTACTCTTCTCTCAATTTTCCCTACAACACCACCCTTTCCCCCCACTGCTCCACTTCTCCCCCAATGTCCCCAACAACTCCACCTATCCCCAGCTTTTCCCTCTTCTCTACTACCACACCACTTCTCCCTCAGTTTCCCCTTTCACACTACCTCTACCCCACTATTCCCCTTTCTGCACTACTTTCCCCATTACCCCCCTTTCACCCCTGCCACACAGCCACCCCCCCGGTTTCCCCTACCACACCGCCTTTCCCCAACTCTTCCCTTTCTTCATCCACCTTTCCCCCAACATCCCCTACAACACCACCTTTCCCTTGATTTCCCCCATCAACTCCACTTTCCCCCATTCTCCCCTTTCCCCAACTCCCCCTCTCTCCCCACTATACCACCTCTCCCCAACACCCCCTTTTCACCTCTACCATACCACTTCTCCTCACCTTTCCCACATTCCCCCCCTTTCTCCCACCATACCACCTATCCCTCACTTTCCCCTTTTTCCTTTCCTCTCCCAGCTTCCACTTCTTACCCCTACCAGATCACCCTCCCTCCATCTTTCCTACACACCATCACCTTCCTACTCTCTCTCCTTTCTTCCCAAACATCCAACCTCTTCCCTACTCTTCCCAAACCTCTTCTTCTTCTTCTCCACCATATACCCTCAATCTCCCCTTCAAAACCATTGCTCTCCCACTTTTCACATTCATCTTTCTCTCCCACATCAACACCAACACTTTTAAACTCCTTTACCACACCCCTCCCCCACACTCCCCAAATTTCCCCTTCCCTAACCACACTACCCTCCCCTATTCCTTTTTTTCCCTACAACACCACTTTTTCCTTACCACACCACATATCCTCCATTTGTTTTCTCCTATTAGATTTCCACTTCACTTTTACAATATTTTTGATTCTAATTTTGATCATTTCTCTTCTATTTTAATACTGATTTCAATTTTTGAAATGCATTTTGTTGTTTTTGTTGTTCAAGATTTTCAAGATTTTTCATTATTATTTAAAGTAAAAAAAAAAAATCTAGACAGCAAAGCTGGCAAAGATACAGACACCATACAGGAAGCAAAGCAGTCAAATGTACATTCATTATGCAAAAAAAGTGCACAAAAATGTTTTGGCCAATTTTGATGCCCTGTTACATAATGCTTTAAAACATTCTTACCCTCTTACATCATTATATACATGGACATTAAAAAACTAGCAAGTGATTCAGTTCCATGAGACATAAAAGCCACTGAAAATGCTGTGTAAAAAATGAAAATTAAAAAAAAAAATAATAATAATAATTACCAGTAATGTAAATAATCATGCCAATTTCCAAAAGCAACCTGCATCTTTACCAAACAAAGCCACTCAGTAAATTTAAAGTAAAACAAAAATATGGTTTGGAAGATATGGGATGAACATCACCAAAAATGTCTTTCCCCCCCCACCCCCAAAAAAAAAAAAAAAGAATAATTACTATAAATGTAAACTGATCATGCTGATTTTCCAAAGCAACCTGCCTTTTAACCAAACAAAGCCACTCAGTAAATTTTAAGTAAAAAAAATATGGTTTGGCAGTTATGTGTCAGTCAGCAACAGCAACAGCACCAACATGGGCAGACAGATCCATCAGAAATTATACTGACACTTATAGTGTCTGTATATAAAAATTTCAAAGTGCATTTCATGCAGCACAGTAGGTCAAAGGTCAATTTCAAAGTCCCATTAATATGCCAAATATATGATTTCCTATTCAAGTTTAGTGGTAAATATGGTTGGGTCTCTGCCAGTTTTGAAGTATTTTACATTTCATTTGGAAAAAAAAATTAACATTGAGTATTGCAACACTGTACTTTTTGAAATAGCACAACTCCTTACTACTTAATGGTAAACAGAAAAAATATGCCACCTTAGTGTTTTGCTCAACAAGCTTTACAAAATGCAACAAACAAGATGTCTCTAGCTGTTATGGTTCAGAATTAGAGCGAGTTTTCAGTTGAGGCATCTTATGGCTGCTACTTCGGTGAAATGCCCTGACTGACCCTTACCTTATGAAGATGAAAGTAGACCCCACGAGCTACTTTTCACCATAATATAAAAGCATAGGTCCTAAGCAAACATTTTTAAACATTTTAAAATGGCTGTATAACATATTAAGAACATCATTACAACATTTTTATGTTTTTAAAACTTCATGTTAAAAATGTTATACATAACATTCATTCATTTTCAAAACATCATTCTAATTTTTTTGCATAACATTTTAATGATATCATTTGAATCTTTTGTATATCTTTTTACACGCATTTTAAAATGTTATGTATAACCTTTAGAAAGGATTTTTTTAAAAATGTAGCCAGAATGTTTTTATGTAAAATTTTTGTAACAATATTAGAATGTTTTTATGTTTTAAAACATTATATTCAAAACTTTAAACATTACATTTGGAAAACATTTTCAAAACACTGCAACCACCTCATTTTTGCACAACATTTTCATAACTTTATTTAACATTTTAACACATTTTTAATTTGTTGTGTTAAAAATGTTTGGAGAACATTTTCAAAACACTGTTGCCAAAACATTTTTCCATAACATTATTCAAACATTCATTAAAATAGTTTTAAAAACATTTTTGTATTTGCTGGATCTATGCAATTTCACAGAAATTATTTTTTTTTTTACAAATTTAGGCCCATTCTACTTTAAAACATGCATCAAATCACAGGTCTTATTTGAAATCTCCACTAATGACTTTTGGTCAGACTTCCATAGTAATTTTTCTTTCAGTTTGAGAGATTTTTAGCAATCAATTTTCAAAATTTTTGACAAGGTTTCAGTGCAACAAGCATTGACAGAGCCCAAAAATCGAGGGGTTTCAAATTCAGATTAATATATGACCTAATTCCAAGAGCTGCAGGAGGACACAGGTCCTTGTAGTCTATGAGAAGTGGTATAGGTGACATGCATCAACCAACATGAAGTAGAGACCGTGCAGCTTGACGAAACGGGTCCAGACTTAAATCATGAGTACCACCAGAGGTCACACTGATGGTACTAATTATCATAAATAAAAACCATAAATAAAAATGTAGAGAGGAAATCAAGTAGGGGAAACTCAAGTGGGGGAGAGTTGGGGTGCTTTCAGAACAGTTGGAATTACAGATCTGTGAACTAAATATGGCCATCCATCCATCCAGGGGTCTAGCAATTAAACCTTGGAGCTGACATTAAATCCTTTTAATAGTGCGGAGGCAGGGAGACCATCAGAGAACAGACAGTCACATGATGAAAACTCTGGGGATATGCTGGTCCTACCAGACCTTTGATGAAATTTTTGTTTATACATTGTTATATAAGCGTTTTCCCTCAAAACTTCGGACTGCAAAATGAAAAGGTTGTTTCTGATGGGGGGAGGGCAGGGGAGGGAGATACCCCCCCCCCCCCCCCCAACGGATGTGGATTTGGGAGGCTTTTTTCCAAGAAAAAATTTAAAATATTAATCTAGCTGTGATGTGTCATGCACATTATGTTGAATTCCTTTAGATAGATTCAAGTTTAGAATGTTCCATGAGAAGCCCTTGTTTATGTGCTCTTGAAAAAAGTATGTCTGCTCATGTCCTGAATTTCCCTAAGTGAACCTGACTGGTGCTGGTTATGGCTCATGTCAAGCAGTCACTGCGGATATTTTATTGAAAAATATTTCCATGTTGGTACCTTTGCAAACTACTCTTCCAAATTTTGTGATTACTTCTACGGAAAATGCAGTTCTCACAAGCAAAAAATGAGTTTGATGTTTTGATAATTACATTGTGGCAGAAAATGTGACACTGGATACTCAGAAGAAGGCATTATTATAACACCTTGCAGGCAAGGAAGTATTTGAGCTGAGTATTTTCCTAGATGCTCAGGATACTTATGATTACGCAGCAACAAAACAAAAATTCACTGATTATTTCTTAGCCAGGAGGAATGTGGAGTGCAATACATTTTTATTTCATCAAACAACTTGGGAAGCTGATGAAAATTTGGACACTTTTCATGCCAGATTGCAGACACTTACCTGTAATTGTGAGTTTACTGATAAAAACAAAGAGATTAAAAGTCAGATTATTCAAAAGTGCTTATATTCAAAGGTGAGAGAAAAGAAATTTCGAGAAGTTAAATTAACTCAAGATGATCTTTTGAAGTACAGTAGAGCATTACAAGACACTAGCCTAAGGGTACAAAGTCGCTTGTTTATTAATGGCCTAGGTACTGTAAATGCTGTCAATGAACAACACAGACATGTCCACAAAGGTTCCTATCAGTTCAGTAATCGGGGGTTAAACTCCTTCCACGACCAACTCTAATGGAGTAATTAGAATTTGTGGGGACTACAAACTTACTCTAACCACCGCATCTAAAGTGGACTACTACGTACTCTAACCACCGCATCTAAAGTGGACTACTACGTACCCATTCCTAACACAGAGTAGGCATTTTAATTTAGCTTTAATTGCTAGACCCTTGCAGGGACGGCGCATGTGGTAGGCAGGGAGACCATTAAGGGATTATGCAACATTGCTTTCAAGTGGTGTTGGCCATACTTGATCCGGAGACTAGTAAGTCCGAGGATCATCTGTTGTGAATGCAAGTGGTTGCCAAATGTTTTATAGAAACATTTAGGACCTTTGATATTTACTGTGCACTTGCAGGATGTATATTATGGAAGAAGCACCAGGATCACCTCAGAGGTATGTGTTAGGGGAAATTGAGAGAGATGTGTAGAACAGAAGTGGGAGAGGGTATTGTGGTCAGAGAGATTTAAATAAAAGATGGTGGGTGAGAGAGAAAAGGGAGGTGATTTCATAGGGAGACTAAGGTCATATGGCGGGGAAGAAAGGGGGAATTTGGGAAGGAGTAGTGAAGTGGTGGTGTGGTAATTTAGAAGGAAGACAGGCGGATATAGACTGGTGTGGTTAAATTGTGTTACACAAACAAAGTATGAAGAAGAGGCAAAACTTTTGGGATCTCAATGGGATGCTAAACGAAGAAAATTTAGTCATCAAAAACCGAAAGAAGGGTATCTTGCCAAGACGGCAAGGGAGCTCTTTCCTCACGTGGCTTCTCTACCCAACAGGCATGCCGAATTTGGAAAGGCCAAGTCACTCATATCAAGATGCCTGGAAATCTATGTTAAACAAATGGAAGGAACCCTGGACGTAGAACTGAGACATAAACGATATCGACAGGCGGGAGGAGGGAGAAAACCTGTCGGTCCTGAAATTAGGCAGACAATTTTTCAATGATAAGAAAGCCTATTTCGCTTATTTGCTAGCGCAAACGTTAGCGCAAAATGTAGATAGAATATCATGTTGCTTTTAATGTCTATACCTATAGCGGTGTTATTGATAGTAATGATCCACATGATTGCGTACAATCCACTTGTGCCCCATCACCCGCCCCCGTAACTTTGTACTGTAAGTAGAATTGTGGATGTAGCTAGATGATTGGGGTATTTCTCAAGAATTATTTTTACTTTTCTGATAAAATGTGGGGTCAGCATGTAGTAGATTGGTTTGCATCCTGGTAAAATGCTGCAGTACATTTTTTTTATTGCAAGAAGTGCTGGAGTTGTCGCATTTACAGTGAATTGGGCACATGTTAACAGGTATACCGGTATACCTTATTTCAAGGGTAGTGAAATACATGGAGATGTGCGAGGCACATGGGATCATGGAAGTAATTTTATTTCAGCAATCAGAGAGTTTCAGCTGTTGCCTAATGAAACGGGTTTATATATATCCTCTAAGTCAAATAAGGGGGGTTATGGGAATAAAAACTTACTGTTTGAGATGATGGCCTTAAAAATTAATTTCAGGGTTGAGAAGATGATTAAGTGTTATAGGGGAAATTTAGGGAGTGTTGGCATTGTAGGGGAGAAAAGGGGAGAGTTGGGGAGGAATGATGTAGTTGGGAAAGAGGGGAACTAGGGAAAAGGGGAGTGGGGGAATTAAGGGAAAGGTGGTGTTGTAGGGAAAGTTAAAGGGAGGTAGATGAAGAAAGGCAAGGGTGGGGAAAGGTGGTGTGGCAGGGGAGTTTGGGGGAATGGTGGTGTGGAAGGAGAGAACAAGAAAAAGTTGGAGATAGGTGGAGGTGTAGGGGGAAATGAGGGAAAAGTGGTGTGGTAGAGGAGAAAAAAAGAAAGTTAAGGAAGTGGGAGAGAGATGGTTTTGTTGGGGAGACTGAGGGGGCATGGTGGAGAAGAAGAGAAGATTTGTAAAAAGTAGAGAAGAGACGCATGGTATACTTGGGAAGAAAAGGGGAGAAGTAGGATATGTGGTGGCGATGGAGGGAAGATGAAGGGAAGGTGGTATGGTAGGGGTAGTGTGGTTAGGGAAGGGGAAATTTGGGGAGTGTGGGGGAGGGGTGTGGTAAAGGAGTTTAAGGGTGTGTTGGTGTTGATGTGGGAGAGAAAGATGAATGTGGAAAGTGGGAGAGCAATGGCTTTGAAGGGGAGATTGAGGGTATATGGTGGAGAAGAAGAAGAGGTTTGGGAAGAGTAGGGAAGAGGTGGGATGTTTGGGAAGAAAGGGGAGACTAGGAAGGTGGTGGTGTGTGGGGAAGATGGAGGGAGGGTGATCTGTAAGGGTAAGAAGTGGAAGTTGGGAGAGGAGAGGAGAGGAAAAGGGAGGAAAGTGAGGGATAAGTGGTACAGTGAGTGAAAGAGGGGAGACATGGGAAAAGGTGAAGAGAAGTGGTATGGTAAAGGTGCAAATAAAGGGGGTGTTGGGGAGAGGTGGTGCAGTGGGGAGAAAGGGGGAGTTGGGGAAAGGGGAGAGTGGGGGAAAGTGGAGTTGATGGGGGAAATCAAGGGAAAGGTGGTATTGTAGGGGAAGTTAAGGGGGTGGGTGAAGAAAGGGAAGAGTTGGGGAGGGGTGGTGTGGTAGGGGAGACTGGGGGAGTGGTGGTGAGGTAGGGGTGAAAAGGGGGTGATGGGGAGAGTAGTGCAGAAAGGGGAATAGTGGGGTAGAGGTAGTGTGTAAGGGGAAACTGAGGGAGAAGTGGTGTGGTAGGGGAGAAGGGGGAAGAGCTGGGGAGAGGTGGAGTTGTTGGGGGCATTGGGGGAGAAGTGGAGCAGTGGGGGGAAAGGCAGTGTTCCCGAAAAACTTTGGACACCAGTTTGACACTATATCTGACATAACATATCTCAATGTCAGACATTTTCTGATCATGTCAGACATTTGAAAAGCATATCATTTTTCATGTTTTAATTATAAAGACAAGTCCAATAACAACAGCAGCACAAAAGAGTGCCTACATCAGGTACACTGTGAAATAGTGGCCTTATTTTTCAGCACGTCACAGTCTGTGACATAAACTTTTCAGCTTTCTGGCCATTTGAATCTCCAATTTCTTAAAATCTACTGGTCTGACTTACAAATCACTGGTCAAAAAAAAAATAAAATAAAATAAAAAAATAAAATAAAATAAAATAAAATAAAATAAAAAATCCAACAGAACTCATATCAATACCAGTTATGACAAGACCTATGTAAGAGTTTTGGAATTCAGAAAAATATCAGTCAAATTGAAAATATCTTCTGAAAACTCAGTTTCATAATAATGTTTTGGTAGAATAATTGCACGTGCATGAAAACCCATGAAACCCCATAATTTCACAAGTACGCTGAAAAATGCTCATTAGGGCAAAAGTTATTTTAAAAGTATCAATTCATGACCTACTTTTTCGTGCTGGAGCTTGTCATGCAGTGGCAAAAAGCACTGACAAGTGGGCCAGGAATTATTGTTTTAAATGCTCTGCTATTTGATAGTACAGACATTGCGACTGACATGTTGACATTACACGTTGGACATTTTCAATTTATGCCAGATTTGTCCGTCTGTCCGACGTTTTTTTGGGAACACGAGAAAGAGTATATTTTGGGGAGGGGTGGTGTTGTAGGGAAAATTGGGAGAAGGGTGGTGTGGTTGGGGAACAAAGGAAGAAGTGGGGTTGGGATGGTTTTATAGGGGAAATTGGGAGAATAGTAGTGTGTTAGGGGAGAAAGGGGAAAAGTAAGGGAGAGTTGGAGTTATAGGGGAAATTAATGGGGTGGTGGCGTGGCAGGGGAGAAAATGGAAAAGTTATAGAAAGGTTTAGTTATCGGGGAAATTGAGGGAGAAGCGGTGTGGTAGGGAAGAAAAATTGGGGGGAGATGACATGGTTGGGGCAATTTGAACCAGTGCTGGCATGTTAGGGGAGAAAAGGAGGGGGTGGGGAGAGTAGTATAAAAAGTTGGACAAGGAAGCAATTAATTTATACATGGCTAAATTATCTACAAAAAGCACATTTATCTTATATAACTTATACTTAACTAACCTATCTTTACCTATGTTTTAGAGTAATCAACAAAAAAATTGAAAATCTCCATATATCAAATGCTGAAAATAAAAATAAGAATTTCAAAAAAGAAAAGCTGAAAAAATTTATTTGAACCAACTTAACATTAATCATTGCATTTTTGAAATCTTACTTAATTAATAACTTTTAAAAATGAAAGATTTAAACTGAATTTTGATTAAAAAAACACATCCTATTGTAATGTATCTATTTGCCTAATGAACTAAAAGAAAAGTATTAAAAACTATTGAATAATACTGATGGCTTCTGATCCTAAATTGTGGTGAAATTTTATAAAACCTTGTCCACTACTGAAAATGGGAGAACTGACCAGTGCCAAGAAAAAATTAAAACCAAGGAAATATAAAAAAAATTTAAATGGCTATCCAAACATAAATTATACTTGTCTGCACATATATCTACTGATGTTATATATTTTCTTATCCATAGAATTCTTCCTCTGTTGGAGTCATGTTTTCAGCACGGCGGTTCTCAGAAGGCTCAACCTCCCAGACAGCACTGCCAGTGCTCCCAGTGGTGGAGGCACGAGAGATGGAATAAGTATCAAACTCTTCTTCAGCTTTATCTGGGGTAAAAGAGGTGAAAAAACATACAAAGGTGTCCCTTTACTTCAAATGTCAAAAAAAAAAGGCAAAACCACAAATAAAATCTATTTGTGTTCAGGTAGATATAGTTCTATTTGTATGCTAATGAAATGGTTTGAATCTCATCAAACTATCTTAATGAAAACATTTCTAAATATAGAAAGCCAACTGAATAAATATATTAAATAATGGCACATGCCAGATTAGAATAAATTTTAGATAAAGGAAACAATATGATACTGTCTAACTGAATAAAGGACACAAAAAATTTCAAAACCCATTCAGAGTTGCAAACTCCACTCATATGAAATGATGAACTGTGTAACATTCTTATCAATAGCAACATGACGTACACACAATGGATCCACTAAACAACAACTTTCTTACCTATGGTTGTATCCACTTTCACTTCACTCTCCTGGACTTGGATGATCTTGGGACCAACATTGTCCACACGGACCTCACTCTTACGCACCTTGATCAAGTAAGCTTTGACAGCTGGGGCTATTTCAGTGCTGGTCTGAGCAGTGACAGGTGGTTTCTGGGTAATGCCAGTGGTGTCCACTTCAGGCATACTGGTCACAGTGACAGGTGGTCTCTGCCTGATGCCAGTGGTGTCCACTTCAGGCATACTGGTCACAGTGACAGGTGGTCTCTTGCTGATGCCAGTGATGTCAACTTCAGGCATACTGGCCACAGTGACAGGTGTTCTCTGTCTGATGCCAGTGGTGTCCACTTCAGGCATACTAGTCACACTGGTGTTGTTTGCCTTGGGATAGTGGTGTGGGCAATCAAGGTTGCTGCAGGTCTTCTTCTTTGGCAAAGCTTTCTCGCCTTTCTTGCTCTTGCTTTTATTGTTCTTCTTGCTGGCTGCTGTTTTGCCAGCTGCAGCTCTTGGCTGTTCCAGAATGCCATGATCCTCAATAGCAGCCTCGCTGGGCAAGGAGGCAGAACCCCAAGGAGTCTCCAGGACACCATTTTCACTGGTGCCAACATGCTTGAGAGGCAGTGATGGAGTGTGCTCTAATTTGGGGAGTCTGGCAGGCAGCACCCTCCTGGGGGTTGGGGGTGGGGTTGGTGATTGACCTCCAACAGCCCCAAGGAGTTCCTCTGATGAGCTTTCAGCAACTTTTGCTGCATCTTCAGCTGGCCGCCTAATCAACTTTGCTTTTCTATCAAAGACCTACAAAATATTAGCAAACACTTAAAGAGCACATCATTTACAACAAGAGGAGCTATCAGATAAAAATCGAAAAGGCAAGACTCATATTCACAGTCATGCATGAGCAAACAACACACACACACACACACACACACACACACACACACACACAACCATACATGCACACATACAGAGTATATACAGAATGATTTTAAAACGTTATATATCATTAAATGCTTTGGTTCACATCAGATATTGGTTGTCTTCGATCATCAAAACAGCCTGCAGATTAAAGCCTGAAAAAAAGTAACTGTTCTGGACAAGCATAATAAGCGTAAGTTGCACACATACTTTATTAACACGATTATAAAAAAAATATGTAACCTTTTGTCTTTTCTCTTCTTCTTTAGCACGCTTGCGACGTTTTTCATCCAGGAGCTGACGCTGGCGCTCTTCAAAGCGTACTTGCTTTTGATTAACAGTGACCATAGCACTCTTGATTTTGTCCGTTTGTTGCTGGGCAGCTTTGTCCTTGAATGCCTGAAAATAATTTTCAAATTTGACAGCTGTGTCTGGAATTTGGAAACTTATTCTCTATGCTAACAGAATGTAAGGTCTGGGTAATATGTGTTTTTCAGTACTTTGTACTCTTCAATGACGAGGCAGTTGAAACATAAAAAAAACAGGACTATCTGTCTTCTTCTTCTTTTTCATCTTTTGGGCCTGTCCCTTAAATTCTCAGGGTTGTCACAGCAGATAATACTTCTCCACCCACACCTGTTTATTAAGTTACAAAAAGTTACAAAAAGTTACAAAACTTAATTCCTAGTTTGTCAACCATGAATTAATGTAGGTCATGAAGGGTATTGTGTCAAGAAATATTACCAAATCAATACATACCAAAGATGCTTTTTTATTTTTTGCCCTAATTTCCTCAGCAATCTGGTGCAAAGATTCTTGTTTCTTTTTAAGTCTTTCTTCATGTTCTTTCTCAATCTCATCTTGGGTTCGTTTTTTAGCAGCAGTCATAGGCCTTCTCAGCCTAGAAATGTTAACATAAATTTGAGAGACCATATTTCTATTCAACTGGTCTGTCACTGAGATTACCATATATATACTAAAACTGGGGCAGACCTAGCATTTCAACAGAAGGATGGAGGGGGGGGGGGATTTTATGCTATAAGCAGACACTGACTTTGTTTCAAAAATGATGAATCAATCAAGTGTTTAAATCTTTGTTTACCTCCTAGGGCCTGGGGTGGCAGGTCTGGCATCCTTGCTTTGAATGGTCCACGCTTGGCCAGCAGGACGCTTTCGTTTATCAGTAGCTTCTAGATCAACTTTCTTCAGTTTCCGATTCGAATTCCAGTCCCCAGGTAGTTGCCAGCTCCATTTTGGCTGCAGAATACAAAATCATGTAATGAACTTGACCTCACTTAGATGCTATCATCACAAATTTTGTAATATTATCCCTCTTATTATTCTGCCACTGAGAAAATGCGGGAAAACAGCAAAGCTGTATGAGTGATCAAACAACCTCTTCTGCATTGCCGCCATCTTTAATCAACATTGCTTCGCTGTCATTTTAAGCCATGGTTTCGTATTCAATCGATTGTGTTGAGATGTGCAAGCCAGCCCCCCC
>NW_019774414.1:474640-570302 GCF_001039355.2 Lingula anatina
TCCCCTCCTGGCTTACAAAAAATTTTCACCACAAGAACGCGAAATAATACTTTATGGTTCTATGATTTGTCATTGGGATATAAAATGATCATCGTTTTGCTGGCTAGCTACAGCCTTGGCGCTTATATCTAGCTAATATAAAGGCCTACGCCTACAGGGTCCCTAGGCCTATATGTGCACATACATAGGCCTATTTTAAAAACAACGAATGAAAAAACAAAGACAAAAAACGTTGAATGATCTTCACAAAAATGCAACACTGGAACAAATATGATTATCTAAAACAATGTCTAATTAGGGTATGGAAACAAGTAAATAGTACGGAACAGTAGAGTTGCAAGATAATTGGTGGTGGGGGGAGCGGATGAAGAGCTGCAAGTTGGCCTAAGATTTAAAAAACAATATCTACAAAATAACGAAAATATGGTTCAAACGGCAAAACATAAAAATACACGTAAATTTTAACGAAAACAAAACCCAGGCTTCTTTACCTTTCCTGCTGGAGTCGGGCTGGGAGGTGGGGCGGCAGGCATAGGAGAGGGAGCTCGAGAGTTTGGATTAACTCTTCTCCTTCTTAGCCGCTGCCTAATAAATTGGCTTGCATGGCTGAATCTTTCGCGCGTTCTTCGCCAAGCTGTGTTAAAAGGCTCACACAGTACGGGCATTTGGAAATTTTAAATACAGTTTAACCGATTTTGAAAAATATTGAGGAGATACGAAAATACACGTCTTGACGTTGTCGATCTCAGTCCTCAACTGAATGTTTACGTTTCCTGACGGTACGTCATATCTTGGATATTACTGTGACGTCACAATATGTTTCTAGTATAATAGATAGTAAAACTGAGAACTGGCTTTTGATAAATAATGAATTTCATTTTGTTGAAAAAAATCCATTTGCAGGAGAGAGACAGAACATTTTTCTGGGAATTTAGAATTGGACAATTCAAATTAAAAAATAAAATAATTCAGAGTGATTTTAATCCCAGTCCTGTTAAAATTCGCAAGAAAAGGCGGTTATACTGCTAACCGAATGATGGAAAATGCCACGATTATAATAATATATGTTCGAATACACACGTTCTATAGTGGCCTGCGAGAAGTTCGCGGCTACCTGTGATTTTAATCCCAGTCCTGTTAAAATTCGCAAGAAAAGGCGGTTATATTGCTAACCGAATGATGGAAAATGCCACGATTATAATAATATTACTTCAAGATCACTGAAAAAAATCTGTTCACAAAAGAATAACGCAACTTTTAATTTGGAAATAACAACCCTTAGACCATTAGGGCCTTCTTACTTTAATGAAGCAAACTAGTATGGATTTATTTTACACTAAAATCGAACTCATTTCGATATGAAAGTGTCGAGGATAAATTGGGGTTAAAGTTGTTTTATATTATAAAGTTCTTTATAAGGATAATTGAGTTCATTCAGTTAAATTCCAACCCGAAGGTTAAAGTTGTTCTTTAGTAAAACGAGGTCCTGACGTAAAATAGTGCCTTTCTCAGGGGCGGATTTGAAGGGGGAGGGGTCCGACTTTTCAGGAATGACAGCCCTCGGATGCCAAGCCGACCCTCGGGCCCCTTGGAGTGTTTTGGAGGTCAAACAGTGCCATTTGGAAAGGTTAAGAACTATAAATCAACTAGTCAAAATTTCAATTCCAAGAGAGAATAGCAGTGTGATTTTTTTTAAAACGTTTTTCTACCTGGAGTGTCGAGTAGCGAGAAGGAGGGGGTCGCGTATTCTACTGTTTCTAAACCAGACAGAAAGTGATAAATCTAGCTTTTTGCATAATAATGCAAACATTTTCCGATTCATGCCTTGCTGATATGGTAAAAGTTTCATATTCAGTAAAGAAGGTTTAAAAAACAACCATTTTGGTTAATATTCGCGCGTAATTCATACTAACAAAAATTAGACTGCTCTTAAGGGGTTACGAGATGCACAATTATTTTGCTGGCACATTTGAATGGAGGCGTCCATTGTTAATATATACATTTAATTGTTTCTGCTGCCTGGTATAAATTAATCAAGATTTTTCGTGTGACCTACTGCTGCTTTCTTTCGTTTCGTAAAATCACAATAACTGGTTTTTTATTTTAAAGAATAACAACTCAGTTGATTATAAAATATGTTTTAGAGTACTGAAGTGGCTGTATATGCTAAGTCCAGTGTAGTTTCAATTGACTCACTACAATTCACTACAATCAAAACAATCATGCTCCCTCAGGCTGCCTCGAAAATGCAGTCACCCTACGCCCTATTACATTATCCACATTTTGGATCAGTGTTCGAATACACACAATCTGTAGTGGCCTGCGAGAAGTTCGCGGCTACCTGTACCAGTTTAACGGACATCGGGCCTATCATAATTTTGGGGAGAAGGTATATTGCTCAGAAATTGTCATCAAATTTAACTGTACATTTCGAAGTCACTGCTTAGTGCTTATTACTCTTATTATAAAATAAAATAATAAACAGCATAATCAAAATAAAAATAGTTAATAAAATGTGTATGTTAAAAAGATATTATAATCAATTATGGGCATCACTATCAAACGCCGACCCCTATGAACAAGTTGACCAAGAACGCCACCATGTGACTTTTTATATCACTGAAGGTATAAAAGCGCGAATTTTTGAAATTGCGTTCATTCAACGCAGACAGATCTGGAGCAACAAGAAGGATGCCATGCACTGCGCCCCGTATCAAGAAAAAAGGACACCGGAGTCGACTCACATTTCACCGAATCTTTTCTTCGTCCCAAGTCAACGCATCGCTCATCGACATGTCGTTTCTTGCACACGCAGTCGTCGGGACGATGGATTCGACGTTTCTCTAAGCTGGCCGGCTAAAACCTTCGCTTTTCTCCACAAGGAATCGTCGCTCAGGAATCTTCGCAGGATGCATCATCGGCTTTCTGTTGTTGTGGACTTCTATTATTGTAGTGTCATTGCATATATTTGCATGCATTCCAGGCTTCCTATTACATACATAGGTAGGAAAAGTCATTAATCCGCTTTTCTTTCTTTTAACAGAACTCGATTATGGCGATTCTCGATAGAGCTCCCACTGACAACTGCAAGGAGAGGAGGGCCATATCTACACTTCAGCTACTTCGATCAACCCTTGGTGCCAGCATAGAAGTTTTCTCTACTTCTGTGGTGCCAGCGAGTCCTGCCATGGTGTGTCTACGAGTTGGCTGCATTGGGGTAAGCGTCCAAGCTATGTGGTATTTCACTAAGTTGGAAAAAGGTAAGCCTGAAAGGTAAGCCTGAATGCAGAGTGCTCACATAGGTAGGAAAAGCCATTTATCCAAATTTTTTTCTTTTAACAGAACTCGATTATGGCGATAGAGCTCCCACTGCAAGGAGAAGAGGGCCATATCTACACTTCAGCTACTTCGATCAACCCTTGGTGCCAGCGAGTCCTGCCATGGCGATAGAGCTCCCNTCAAGGTTGATTCAACCTTGATGGTTCAACGTTGAGTCAACTTTCATAGTCAACGTCAAATCAACATAGTTGATGGTTCAACGTTGAGTCAACTTTCATAGTCAACGTCAAATCAACATAGTTTCAACGTTGACCATCAACGTTGATTCAACATTGATTCAATGTTGATTTGCCCGCTGGGAAGTGATAAAACTAGCTTTTTGCATAATAATGCAAACATTTTCCGATTCATGCCTTGCTGGTATGGTAAAAGTTTCATATTCAGTAAAGAAGGTTTAAAAAACAACCATTTTGGTTAATATTCGCGCTTTATTCATACTAACAAAAATTAGACTGCTCTTAAGGGGTTACGAGATGCACAATTATTTTGCTGGCACATTTGAATGGAGGCGTACGTTGTTAATTCATTTAATTGTTTCTGCTGCCTGGTATAAATTAATCAAGATTTTTCGAGTGACCTACTGCTGCTTTCTTTCGTTTCGTAAAATCACAATAACTTGTTTTTCATTTTAAAGAATAACAACTCAGTTGATTACAAAATAGAGTACTGAAGTGGCTGTATATGCTAAGTCCAGTGTAGTTTCAATTGACTCACCACAATTAACTACAATCAAAACAATCATGCTCCCTCAGGCTGCCTCGAAAATGCACTCACCCTAGTCCCTATTACATTATCCACATTTTGGATCAGTGTTCGAATACACACGTTCTATAGTGGCCTGCGAGAAGTTCGCGGCTACCTGTACCAGTTTAACGGACATCGGGCCTATCATAATTTTGGGGAGAAGGTATATTGCTCAGAAATTGTCATCAAATTTGCCTGCACATTTCGAAGTCACTGCTTAGTGCTAATTAATCTTATTATAAAATAAAATAATAAACAGAATAATCAAAATAAAAATAGTTAATAAAATGTGTATGTTAAAAAGATATTATAATCAATTATGGGCATCACTATCAAACGCCGACCCCTATGACCAAGTTGACCAAGAACGCCACCATGTGACTTTTTATATCACTGAAGGTATAAAAGCGCGAATTTTTGAAATTGCGTTCATTCAACGCAGACGGATCTGGAGCAACAAGGATGCTATGTACTGCGCCCCGTATCAAGCAAAAAGGACACCGGAGTCGACTCACATTTCACCGAATCTTTTCTTCGTCCCAAGTCAACGCATCGCTCATCGACATGTCGTTTCTTGCACACGCAGTCGTCTGGACGGGGGATTCGACGTTTCTCTAAGCTGGCCGGCTAAAACCTTCGCTTTTCTCCACAAGGAATCGTCGCTCAGGAATCTTCGCAGGATGCATCATCGGCTTTCTGTTGTTGTGGACAACTTGTTGTAGTGTCATTGCATATATTTGCATGCATTCCAGGTTTCCTATTACATACATAGGTAGGAAAAGTCATTAATCCGTTTTTCTTTCTTTTAACAGAACTCGATTATGGCGATTCTCGATAGAGCTCCCACTGACAACTGCAAGGAGAAGAGGGTCATATCTACACTTCAGCTACTTCGATCAATCCTTGGTGCCAGCGAGTCCTGCCATAGCCTTCTACGAGGTGGCTGCACTGGGGAAGCGTCCAACGAGCCCTGCCATGGTCTGTCTACGAGGTGGCTGCATTGGGGAAGCGTCCAAGCCANAATTTCTTTCTTTTAACAGAACTCGATGATGGCGATTCTCGATAGAGCTCCCATTGACAACTGCAAGGAGAAGAGGGCCATATCTTCACTTCAGCTACTTCGATCAACCCTTGGTGCCAGCGAGTCCTTCCATGGTGTGTCTACGAGTTGGCTGCATTAGGGTAAGCGTCCAAGCCATGTGCTGTTTCACTAAGATGGAAACCCCTAAAGGTAAGCCTGAATGCAGAGTGCTCACATAGGTAGGAAAAGTCATTAATCCGAATTTCTTTCTTTTAACAGAACTCGATTATGGTGATAGAGCTCCCACTGACAACTGCAAGGAAAAGAGGGCCACATCTATACTTCAGCTACTTTGATCAATCCTTGGTGCCAGCGAGTCCTGCCATAGCCTTCTACGAGGTGACTGCATTGGGGAAACGTCCAGCGACTCTGCTATGGTCTGTCTACGAGGTGGCTGCTACGAGGTGACTGCATTGGGGAAGCGTCCAGGGAGTCCAGCCATAATCTGTCTACGAGGTGGCCGCATTTGGGAAGCGTCCAGCGAGTCCTGCCATGGCCTGTCTACGAGGTGGCTGCATTGGGGAAGCGTCCGACGAGTCATGCCTTGGTCCGTCTACGAAGTGGCTGCATTGGGGAAGCGTCCAAGCCACGTGGTGTTTCACTAAGTAGAAAACCCTCAAGGTAAGCCTGAATGCAGAGTGCTCACATAGGTAGGAAAAGTCATTAATCCGAATTTCCTTCTTTTAACAGAACTCGATTATGGCGATAGAGCTCCCACTGACAGCTGCAAGGAAAAGAGGGCCATATCTATGCTTCAGCTACTTCGATCAATCCTTGGTGCCAGCGAGTCCTGCCATAGCCTTCTACAGGGTGGCTGTATTGGGGAAGCGTCCAATGAGTCCTGCCATGGTCCGTCTACGAGGTGGCTGCATTGGGGAAGCGTCCAAGCCATGTGGTATTTTCTCTAAGATGGAAAACCCTCAAGGTAATAGCCTGAATGCAGAGTGCTCACATAGGTAGGAAAAGTCATTAATTCGAATTTCTTTCTTTTAACAGAACTCGATTATGGCGATAGAGCTCCCACTGACAACTGCAAGGAGAAGAGGGCCAGATCTACGCTTCAGCTATTTCGATCAATCCCTGGTGCCAGGGAGTCTTGCCATAGCCTTCTACGAGGTGACTGCATTTGGGAAACGTCCAGCGACTCTGTTATGGTCTGTCTACGAGGTGGCTGCTACGAGGTGACTGCATTGGGGAAGCGTCCAGGGAGTCCTGCCATAATCTGTCTACGAGGTGACTGCATTGGGGAAGCGTCCAGCGAGTCCTGCCATGGCCTGTCTACGAGGTNACTGACAACTGCAAGGAGAAGAGGGCCACATCTATGCTTCAGCTACTTCGATCAATCCTTGGTGCCAGCGAGTCCTGCCATAGCCTTCTACGAGGTGGCTGCATTGGGGAAGCGTCCAAGCCACGTGGTGTTTCACTAAGTGGAAAACCCTCAAGGTAGGCCTGAATGCAGAGTGCTCACATAGGTAGGACAGGTTATTAATCCGAATTTCTTTCTTTTAACAGAACTCGATGATGGCGATTCTCGATAGAGCTCCCACTGACAACTGCAAGGAAAAGAGGGCCATATCTACACTTCAGCTACTTCGATCAATCCTTGGTGCCAGCAATTCCTGCCATAGCCTTCTACGGGGTGGCTGCATTGGGGAAGCGTCCAACGAGTCCTGCCATGGTCCGTCTACGAGGTGGCTGCATTGGGGAAGCGTCCAAACCACGTGGTGTTTCACTTAGTGGAAAACCCTCAAGGTAAGCCTGAATGCAGAGTGTTTACATAGGTAGGAAAAGTCATTAATCCGAATTTCTTTCTTTTAACAGAACTCAATTATGGCGATAGAGCTCCCACTGACAACTGCAAGGAGAAGAGGGCCATATCTACACTTCAGCTACTTCGATCAACCCTTGGTGCCAGCGAGTCCTGCCATGGTGTGTCTACGAGTTGGCTGCATTGGGGTAAGCGTCCAAGCCATGTGGTGTTTCACTAAGATGGAAAACCCTCAAGGTAAGCCTGAATGCAGAGTGGCTACATAGGTAGGAAAAGTCATTAATCCAAAATTCTTTCTTTCAACAGAACTCGATTATGGCGGTTCTTGATAGAACTCCCACTGACAACTGCAAGAAGAGGGCCACATCTACGCTTCAGCTACTTCGATCAATCCTTGGTGCCAGCGAGTCTTGCCATAGCCTTCTACGAGGTGACTGCATTGGGGAAACGTCCAGCGACTCTGCCATGGTCTGTCTACGAGGTGGCTGCTACGAGGTGACTGCATTGGGGAAGCGTCCAGCGAGTCCTGCCATGGCCTGTCTACCATGGTTGCATTGGGGAAGCGTCCAGCGAGTCCTGCCATGGTCTACGAGGTGACTGCATTGGGGATGCGTCCAGGGCATATGGTATTTCACGGAATTGGAAAACCCTCAAAGGTAACTCGTGTTATTGGGGAGAGAAATAGACTAAAATGTTGTTTCAGTTGCTGTCTTTTCCATAAACTTTTCACCTTACTGGCCATTCGGACCTCAACTTTCTTAAAAAATACTGGTTTGAGTCAGGATTCACTGGCCCCAATACAAATTTTAATAAAACTGTACTGGATTGCATGTTCTTTGTTGCAATTACTGCAAGCTTTCAATTACTTTAAATACTTTTAATACCATGCTACATTTCATTTGTAGGCTACGAAAGGGCAGTTTTCCAGAAATAATGATGAACGCAGATACCACCAATCCTAGCCCAAATGTTCAAGATGCGAAACACTTAATGGTGCTAGTAACGAGCCCCTGTAGCCAATTTTATTGATAATCGGACGTCCTAGCAGTCTTGATTTTTAAAGACACGGCTTGTCTGCAAAAAGTTTTAGAGAATGTGGAATGTTAATGACGAGCAATTTACTGAATGTAAGAAAAATGCAATTGAATAATGTACTCAAGTCGTTTATATAATGAGAATTGTTGAGCTTCATGGGTCACAGATACGAGTCGGTTGTAATTGTATTTAGTAAGTTTTATTTTTTCACTTATGACACTTATGACAATGAAACATTCCAATAGCTTAGGAGAAAACTGAAATTCAGTATGATCATTCTTTATTCCATAAATGTTCAAATGAATAAGATGTGAATATATTAAGTCTGCCTCAACAATTATTATTAAAATTTAAGATAGAATATCCAGTTACTTTATCCACATTCTAAATGCAGATAGGTTTTCGCTCGCAAAGCATTGGTGTTGCCACCACTTATGGTCGTCTGTGTTTTATTTCAATCTTAGTGTTGTAGTCATTTTTCATATTTGTTCTTTTGATGTGGAGTTGTTCGTCAGTATATCGTTTGAGAACATCATAATCCGCACACTTACCTCAACTAACCCTCACATCTTTGTAAAATCCGACTTGATGTAAATGCTTTTACATGAAGAGGTTTTACATTGATAGCTTGTGCAAAATCTATAATGAAATATTTTACGTTTGAGAAGATACTTCATTATATGTTTTGTACACAGATCCCTGTGAGGGATGGCTGGGTGCACACAGTCATCTCTCAAGATTTAGGATTGCACATTACTAATATTATGATTTTCTCAAGTGTTATAGTTGACAAATATACCCAATTCATCATATATGCACCTTTTTTCTCCGGACCCAAAAATTCATATTGAAATTTGCATGGACGGTCATACAGTGTAATGTGAAAAGTGAAATATGTCGAAGCAAGCTTGATTTATTTTTTACTTGTATCATACAGGTAGTTGCAATTTCAGGGCAAAATTACATTTCAGAAACTTCTAGTCAGTTATATGTCAAAGTTTAATTTCAATCATTGATGTGTCTGGGTAATTATCATATTACCTGAACTTTTATATATTTTATCATGAGAGAGAACTATATCCAAGTTCTGATGTGTGCTTTCAGTTGTAAAAGGATCGAGTTCCTTTATTTATGACTTCATCCCCCTTGATGAAGTTAAAATAAGCCTCTGTTTAATTGTGTTAAGACTAGTAAATGTCTTGTCTTCAGTACCTCTTTAAGCAGGAATTACATGTACTTTGATAAATTCTTGTGCTTCATCTTGTGTACCAGTATAGTGTATATAGAAAATAGTTTGTAGTCACGAGAGTTTTTTCAGTTGCACCATGCTGTCTAAAATGGGACGATATATATGAACTGTATGGCGCCGTGCCAATAAAAAAAACTGTAGTGATGATCTTAAAAAGATTGAAGTATCCGGGCGTGGGCACTTTCCCGGCATTCCCCACGAAGGGTTTAGACGGGTTTTCCCCACGGCCCGAGGGCATCTGTTATTGAGACATTGCGTTTACATGATTCATTAATGATTACTGAAGTACCTTTTGAAATTGAATGTTACTGTTTATAATAGCTGAATAAAACTGTATTCTCTAATTTTTCTTTTTGTTAAAACGGAAGGCGTGTACAGATGGAAAAATAATCACCAGACTTGCAAATTAATTTTGATGGAGTCTTTTCAATTGCCCCTTCTCACTTGAACTTAATTTAAGATTTGGCTATTTCTGTCACGTAGATCTCTTGCATAAAGCTGATCCAGGTAAAAAAATTTTTTTTTTTTTGCTTTGGAAATAAAACTGCGGTGTTGTGTAACCTAGATATGTAGACTATCCCGAGTCGGATTAGTCCCTAGAATCGTACATAATAAATATATCCCGCTGTAGATGTAATAACCAACACCTCTTGATGTTAGTGAAGGGGTACATTATATATAGGGGAGGCTCCAGGATTTCCTGGAAGGGTGCTCCTTTTTATTGATTCCCCCACCCCACGAAAAACAACACTTTAAAATTCGGTGTGATGACGGTACGATTAGAATTAAGCATTAAATAAATTAATCATAAATTCATATATTAACAATAAAGTCATTAAATTCACGATGCAGGACTCAGATATTTTCGATATGTAAGAATTTTTGTCGCATACTCGATTGACAGAGTCGCATGTTGGTCGCTCAAACATTTAAACTAACAAGAATTGTTCTGACATATATTTCTAGTTAAGAGATGTAAATTTTATATTTTTACTCTACTTGGCAATTTTTATCATTAAAAAAGCGATAAGCGCGACGCGAACTTCCAAAACAGCGGCAAATGCACGATTACAATTTTATAAACAAGATATAATAAGCACACCTTTGCTAGCTGTTTGTTGGTTTTAATGTTCACTGATTTACCAACAATTTAGTTAAACCTAACAACGAGGATTTATTATGTGTGAAAAAACACTCCATTGCGATTTGCGACCACCTTCAAATAAAACGTAGGATCAAACCCAGCACAGTATGAATAAAACTGGTAGAAGTAAGATTTCTGTTTACAAACGTTTTGCAACTGATCATATAATTCTAGAAGACGGCAGTCTTTCAGAAAATGTTTCATCTCCTGTACGTGCACTCCAATTCAAATTCTAAATATATTCTTCTCTTTTTCAAATAAACATGCTAATTTCTTTTGGAATTCTCCTCTCTTTCTCTCTCTCTCTCTCTTTTTTTTCCTCAAAGTTTACTTGCTAAGAAGCCTTTCATTTTGCCTGCCGTGGTTCAACCAAGTTGTATAAAAATGGGTGGGATTGATCGGCTCATTCCCTTGTTGAAATCCTCTTCAAAAATAAAAATGAATAAATGAAAAAAATGCGACTCAGAGCTGAACCCCTGAGGGCCTGTGATTAGGCAGCGATTCTTGCTGCAGTGCACAAGATGGATAAATGAACGAGGTCTAGCCTATTAGGCTATTGGGTTTCTCGTCTGAATTGTGGCTGGTGTCTAGATGTTAAAGATTCGAGTGAACCAAGTCGATCGTGCGGAGATAATTACAGGGACGGATCCAGAGATGTTTTCTGACAGTCTTCCCAATTATCTTTGTTGGTCCATCCTCCTTTTTTGACTGTCTTTCGACAAAATAAATAAATAAATAAATAAATAAATAAATAAATAAATAAATAAAAATGAAAAATAGATGCTTGAAACTTGAAAAATTCTGACCGTCTTCTGGTAGACCCAGAAAACGGCAAAATGAGGGGGTGGACTGGTTGCGTCTTCTACATAGGGCGACTTTTATGCGGGCGGTTTTTGAAGTAGCCTGAGACACTTTGGCAAGCCTTAATGACGTTTGCTGACGTATTCACCTATAGCTCGCGCTTTCTGACTAATTAAGAGTAAATTTGTTCGATAAATACTTTGTGTGTACGCTCTGGTGATTGAGACCTGATTGTTTGTGATTTTCTCTAGTTAGCCCCTGGCGTCCGAAAGGTACACATCGGTTTTTGTCATTTTCGCTTTAAATATTTTTTCACGCCTTCATGATTAAAAGGAAACAAGATTTTTAAAAAATGCCTTGAGAAAACAAGAACCAATAAAACACGCTAGTCCCTTTTAACATTCTAAGACAAACAAAAACCCAGTGAAAAGCCACATTCTTTCAAAATTGCTGATATTATTCCATTGCGTTAACATTGCCTTAACAAAGATGTATTTGTTGCATGCGGACCTCTAGTCGAATTTCGCCAGCAGCTTTGTTGACAAACTATTATCGCAACAATAATTTCTTTAATAAAGTCAATATTGTTATGAGAAGACGTTTACTGCTCTCTGGTGTATGGGTTCGTGTTGGTATTAGTTACTTTCAAAATATATACTCAAAAAGGTGTTAACAAGGCTACATGAGAAGGACAATTTTGTTTGGACCAGAAAAAAAGCAACAAGGAGGCCAAGGCTACCTTAATCCAAACATGATTTATAACTGATATTGCAAACAGTGAACACTAAAATTAATCTAATCACTTATGAATTTCAGCTTATAGTTACAGTACAAAATTCCCCAAAGGATAAGCTGAAAACAGGAGGAGACACCCATAATGCAAGCACTTGGATGAATGTGTTAAAATCGCTTGTTGTCGCAAAATACAAAAATGGAATTTTACAGTATAGCGAAGGGAGTACTACATTTCATCAATACCGTCTTCATGGTAAGTTCGGCATGCACATTGTCAATTTACGCAAAACAATATTAAACTTAATGTAGAGTCAAAGCAGAGCAAATTTAATTTAAAATTAATAGATTGAGAGAGAGAGAGAGAGAGAGAGAGAGAGAGAGAAAGGATCGCATCTAATTCCTTAATTCGTCTTCTTGATTTATCTCGTTAGCTTGCGGGACTAGGCGTCTTCGTCCTGGGTGCGCTGGTGAAGTGGTATCCCGATTTCCTCAAGTCTCAGCTCCCGGAGATGCTGGGCAGCGTGGGCGGGCCTAGGTTTGACCTGGCCGCCATATTCCAGGACCTGGCCACTATTTGCTTGGTGATTGGAGCGGTATTACTAGCTATAGGACTGACCGGTTTCATAGGCATGTGTGCCAAGAAACAGGCCCTACTGCTGCTGGTAATGTACAGCGTTATTCTAAGATAAATTTTGAAAAAATTATGTGCCTGTGTTATAAAATTAAGTGAAACCCGCACAGCATTTTTTAATGATGATTTCATTGATCAGGGTCGTTCTTTAAAAATTAGAAAATGGTATGTATAAATATTATTTGTTTTTTATGTGTCTTGTTTTCATTAGTAACCAAAAATATATAATCTTTTGATGGATGCAAGCTGGTTTTGTTTTTCTGTGTTTGGCATCAATAAATTAGATAATTTAAGAGGAAATAATTTCTGACAGAGAAATATCCCAGGTACTTGTATTTGTTATTGTTAAATCTTAAAAAAAACGTATGCACCCAATACTTAATAATGTTTTTCTTTATCTCTGTAGTACGCCGTTGTTTTAACTTGCATAGTTCTGGCAGAGTCAGTGGTGGTCATTATGATGTTTGTTGCAGAAGACCAGGTATGCCTTCACATTGCACTGGAGCAAGTCTCATTGTAAACACACGCATTGCTTCAATGGGGTCTCAGTCATCCCCCCCCCCCCCCCAACACACACACACACACACACACTGGTATGTGAAGGTACACTGCAGGTTAACTAGACACTTATTATGCCACAGTCAAAGCTTTACATTAGTATCAGTTGTATCAGACGCAAGGATACTATTTCTATCCAGATCATCGGTCAATATCTTTGTCAGTATTTCCTTTGGTTTTTTCCTTTAAAAAAACAGTATTTGACTCTAGATTAATTGGTTAGTATTCGCAGCTTGTCTTTTGTTTTTCTCTGCAATAATTCTGCCGCTGAAGCCATCAGCTTCATTTGAATTGTATCAACTTTTTCAGTTAATATCTTACGTTCAGAATGGCATGAACACTACGATCAAAGACAGTTTTAGGGGTTATAATGGCGGTGATGCAATTTCAATAGCTTGGAATTTCTTTCAAGTACAGGTAAGCCGTAAATAATTTTTTAACTGCTCAATGCAACTGGTTTCTTTCGAAGACTATAATTTGTAAAGTACTTCATCTGACTAATAGGCCTACCCTCGCTTTTCTGGAGTAGGTTTCGTGAAACAACTAGAGTTCCCAAATTTTGAATTAACATTTTGACCAAAATTGAAATCTGCTTCGAATCAAGATAAATGAGTTGCAGTTCTATTTAATAAATAAAATATTTTACCTATTTCATGTCAAGAAATAATTGTTAACGTTTTATAGTAATGCTTACTTTATTTAGGTAGGCTTGAAAAGTGAATCTTTAACTAAAATAGTCTACAATTTTGGTCCTAAGGTTTACACCAATTGTCGGACTCTTGTCCTTTTGTAAAACTAGCCATCATCTTCTGTAACACAACTTAGTTGTTTTCGATCTGAAATAGTCTGATGTGAACGCAGGTTTAAATATTTATGTGAATGCATACTCACTTTTCAGTTTTCTTGTTGCGGCGTCGTAAACTTCCGCGACTTTCACAATGCGCCTTTATGGACAGCGACTTATGTGTCGGACAGTGCCACGTATTCGAACATCGCTCTTCCAGCTTCTTGTTGCCATAATGCCACCTTGTTTTTAAACGGCACAGTTCATCTGACAGATATCAACGCAAGGAACTGCTTTGTGATATCGCCGGGAAATTCCTCTTACTCAGAGGAGGTGAGTAGTGTATGACTGGGTTCCCATACCTAGATCGACCTAACAGGATCAATCCATCTCCGAGGGGTTTCTCGCTGAATTGCTTTCAGCTTAAGCGGATTAGATATCTGGCACTCCTATACTGAAGCTGCTGAACGATAATTAATTACTCCCATGCAGCCTCAGTAGACGTGCCAGACATCTAAGCCGCTTAAGTTGATTGCAATTTTGTGAGAAACCCCTCGGAGATAGATCGATCTACAGTTAGTACGATAGGGTCTGGGAATGGTCCCTATGTGAGAGAGTGTGTGCGTTTGTGCATGCGTGGTCGTGTCTGTTTGTGTGTAGATGATCACTGAAAAAAAAGCCAAAACTAAACAATCTTAAAACTAAACTGAATTGTTAGTATTCCTAGTTATATAAGGACACTTACGATATCTTCTGCGTCATTTTTAGGGCTGCTACCAGAAAGTCGTTGATTACTTGAAGGGATATTCCGACATCGTTATCGGTGTAGCGGTCGCCGTAGCAATATTAGAAGTAAGTTGAATTTTCCGTTAAAATATCTTGACTGGTGCAAAATGTTCTAGATTCTTATTCATTTAAAACGATTTAAACCTTCAATTTGATGAATGTAAAGTAAAAGCACATTGTGATCTCTTGCTACATATTTCCAGTGAAAAAAATGGGAGTCTTTTTTTCTTATGATACGTCTTCAATTACACTGTATTATTCATTTGCTCACAGGTACTGGTGGTAGTGTCTGCATGCTACATGTATAGGAAAGTCTCGGATGAGAACGCAAA
This sequence comes from Lingula anatina, assembly GCF_001039355.2. The sequence goes on from NW_019774414.1 coordinate 489,628, forward strand.
CAAGGTGGAGCAGATGTGAAGGCGGTGAAAATGTAGGAATAAAAAACGTTGCAATCCTCGTTAAGTTTTGGCCGTAGCAAGGTCTCCCGCATCATAGAAATGTCCTCTACACATATTCACCTTGTTGCGATAGGTGTGACTATATGCAAATAGGAGTTTCATTTTTCACAATATTGTGTTTGCTGCAATAAAAGCGCATCCATTTTAGCACATTTGAACCACTGCTCACAAACAAGGCTGATGGTGAAGATTGGAAAGAAGACCTTGGTGATCGGAATTGTTAAGGTTTTCACATGGGATTTATCAAGCACCCTTAAAATGCAACATTAAGGATCAGCGCATTTCGATTTTCTCCCCGTTAACTGTATAATGTTAATCAGTGTAGAATGGCACTTCTTCCGTAAATACACAGTAACTGCGGATAGATTCGGTTTTGACGTGAATAAGAATATGCACTATATATATCATGATTGTGTGAATTCATTGCAATAAATAAATAAATAAATAAATAAATAAATAAATAAATAAAAGTGTAAAAAGTCAAAATAAAAACTGCACATGACAGCGACCGATGGGAAGAAAGTGTTACAGTAAACACTGTGTAAATACTGATGTGAAATATTTATATTGGGGATATAGGGTTCGGACTGAAATGGGGTGGTGTTGGGGTGAATCACTTAATATATGTCGCCTACTTTAAAGGGTTATATTGTTGGCAGCTAAAATTTCTTCTTATTGATTCGAACTTAAAGGATGCAAAATTTTACAACGACTGAGTATACATGTGCATGTATTTATATGAGAAATATTGTAAGTGGAGGATTGATGTAGATTGTGAACAGTTTATTGGAGGAGAAGACCGATGCCTTAATGACAAGACTAGTGAGTTACTCAGGGGCGTATCCAGGATTATTTGAAGGGGGGGGGGTCCAGTTTTTTGTAAGAATGACAGGCCGAATCAGGCCGACTCTTGTCCCTTTGGTGAGCGGTTCGGTGTTTAGGGGGGCAAACGGTGCCATTTGGTGTTTAGAACTATGATTCAGCTCTTCAAAATTCTTACATCAAGAGGGGAATATTGGTGTGATTTTTTTCCAGAAACCGAAGGGGGGGGGGGGCAGGACCCCCTGACCCGCCCCTTATTCCGCCACTAGTTACTTTGTTTTGAGAGTGTTATCAAAATGAATACAACTTGAAAACTTTAAGTTTTTTTTAAATACGTAAACAAGGATGGGAAGAATTAGACAAATGTAACACAAATGACAGGAATAAATCCTGTTGTTTTCATTTCGTACTTCTTTTCACATATTTCACGTATTTCTTTTCCCTTATGTATAACAAGACATTTTTGTGAATTGTAGTTGAAGCCTTGGATAGTGATACAAAATAAATAGTGTGACTCGACTCTAACCTGTACCGATTTTAATTACCTTAATACTACAATTGTGATTAACAGATGTGTATGTACATGTATTCTTGCAATTAGTCCCACTAAGGAAATTAATTTATGTTGTAAACTTAATGATTTGTATCTTTATTTTGATCAAAAATGGTGCTTTATTCTAAACTGATTTGTTTCTAAAAAACTATCTATATTTTCTGTCATTAGGACATTTCACATAAAAAAAACAAAACTTGTAATAAAGAGATGTCTTGTTTAAGGCCAAATTATCAATCAAACATTACGCCTTGTTTTTTCATTACGTGCAGACGACATGTCTTTGTTGCTTTATCTGTATCTTTCAGAATTCATGATTGTGTATAAAAGTCTTGTTATCTTCAGCCAGAGACATCGTCCAGCTTAGCAAATCGGCCTATTCCCGATTTATTAAATCTACGTAGATCGGGCAGACAAAATGCCACCAAATCTTCTGTTAAGGACTTTATTTTCGGTCGACGCCGATGGCCGCGTTACAATACCGGTGCATGTGTATAACAATATCTGTAAGTTCGAAAGACTTGCAAGTAAAACTATTAATTGCGAAAAAGAATTACAAACGATGTTTTCCAATATTCAGTAGGTCTGGAACACCTGCGTGTTGATTTAGAAGATAAAATAAAATGGGCGATAGACAGAGAATATGACGGAGATAGAAAAGCACATTGAAAGCCTTGCGATGAACACCATATTTCTTCTGATGCGCTTGCATTTGTTTGGCGATGGTGTAGGTTGCATTTAATTTCACAATATTTCTCCCTGATATCTATTTCCGCAATTAGGGTGTTATTCCGTTATTGGACTGTCTTACAACATTAATATTAACACTTAAGGTTTAATGTAAGGTTTAATGTTTTCTGTTCACGAACGTTGTCACCTTTGTGATGTACACATCTGTATGTGTGAATTATTTTGTCATCGCGTTGAATAAATATTTAAAAATTGTTATGGAAAACATGAAGGTGGTGGGGGAAGACAATGCAATACACTCCTTCCAGAAAATTTTGAAAATGAACTTTTGGGTTTTTTTTCCAAAGTGTTAATCTTTTCCTTTTCCCCAGTCTAGTCTCTCACTTTTCGTATCTCATACCGACATGTGATGAAATGCTCGATTCGATTAAACAGCATAAACCACCATTATTTACTGCACATTTAGGAATTTGTGAAATTCGAATTTGATCTAAATATTACATGAAAGAATGCCAAATGTATTTCAGGTATTTTATTTAATTTTCTCACTTTGGTACAGAGAATGAGAACAGATTTATACAAATTCAACCTATAAATGTAGGTTGTTAGAAACCGTGTTAAACATTTTCTTATAGTGTGCTCAAATAACTAAAATGCTCAAATTTCATTATTTACAGGATGCTGGGCTTTTTACAATTTTAGATCTCTTTAGGAACCATAGAAACCGCCAATCACATAAAAATACGATCACATTTAAAGATCAGATTTACCAGGTTCAATGTGGAAGTCTTCAAACACGAAATTTTAATAAACTTACTCATTTCCCCTCATCACTACTACTATCTCTATCATCATAATCTCATAACAAAATAAAAAACGCTGAATTACAAAAATATTTATTCAGATTTCACATGAAAGCTGCAAGAATGAGCGTGGGGTTCCTGGATGTGAAACAAAGGCTAGGCACCGTAGGTGACTTGCAGGCGCATGTTGTACAGGATCTCGTTGAGGTTCTGAAAAGAAAAAAATAATGTTTACAACTTCAGACTCAATGGCAGGTTTTTAACATGCGAACAATACATGTAAAACCACAGGGAGTGGGTACTTGAAATGGCGTGCCTGTTTATTGACTTGTCTGATGTTCAGGCTCAGCTAGCTCAGAAATAAAACAAGGTTGCCTTACTCTAAAATTTTGATCTGGAAATAGTTAATGATATAACTGTTTTGAGACTTCTTGCTAAAATAAGAAACATTGATAACACAACGCGAACGCGTTTCATTTGCGGGGTGGGATGGGGGGGTTATTGCTACAACCCTTAAAATAATTGCTCTTGATATAAAAAGTTATAATACTTATTGCAGTACAAGCTGACATATTTCGCAGAAGTGCAAAAGAGAGCATTTACAAATTTCCTTCGAAGAATACAGCAGTTATTAGTCAAGGATATAGTAAAGGGCACACAAAATGTCCAAACGGCTAAAAAGGCAGAGCTAAGTTAAAAGATTTCAAGCAAACTTGGATTATCATCAAGTCAGATGAGAGCGCCGTTCATCCCGTACATTTAGAGTCCCAATGCATTGTAACCAATGAATTCTACCATTCTGAGTGACATACTAGTAACAATGGGAATGGTAGTACAAGGACTCTTGTCATACTGGTAAATATTTTCCGTAAATATTATTTCATTCGTCTGCGCCATTAGTATTTAATATCGGTGGTTATTATTGAAAGAAATAGCACTCACAAAAATGCCTTTGCTTCTTCCTGATAATTGCTGATATATATAAAAGCTCGACATTGTCCATGCACCACAGTTACGTCTACACCCAACTCTGTCCACCTGCTATGTGAGTATTCTGGAAGACAGCTCACAATACGAGCAAATTATTATTATGCAAATTACAACAGGTAAGGCTCATTTTAAGTGAGAGGTTGTTACTGAAACTGTCCACCTGGGGTAAACGACAAATTTTCCATACTTTCCAGTGGTTAGACTAATATGAATCTGTTCCGATATTCTGTTCAAAGTTGGTCGATCTTTTTAGCGCGTGGTTTTTGTAATAATCTCTTAAGAGATAATCACGGAGGGTCGCTATGAAACACCGACGGCGAGCACAGATTTCAGAATAATTGCGAAAATCGCCGTTTTGGTGGTAAGATGAAATTGTTTTTATATTTCTATCTGTTGTTTAGGATGTAATTATTGTGGAAATTTGAATCTCATACAAAGATTTGATATTTTTGTCATATTGGGAGTCATCTGGCATTATATTTGCAAAATAGTGAAATCACATAGGCAGGCCTATAGCTAGGGCATATTGTTCTTAAACCAGTTTTGTTTCTAACTCATTCACAGTTGGTTCTCCAAGGTCAAAGGTGTCTTTCTGATCCAACTAGCCGCGGTCTACCTAATATGCTTGTATTTTACGTATTTAAAAAACTTTAATCAAAGAATTGTAATATATATTAACAGTTAACATACATGTAATTATAGGCCTATATTTTTGTCTTATTTTTACACTGCCTGTATCGTTCGAAACGTCCGACCACTTTCCCACCCCACCCCCTTAAAATCCTCTCAGAATACGGCCTAAAAGGGAAAGAGCTTTACCGTCGATCATTTCTTTTCGGGTGTAATAATTGTATGATTAAAGTAGAAGAAATTATATAACTAAGTGAGCATCGTAAGTGGTCTCCTCTTGTGCGTAGATACAACTGCGATGGTGGCGCCTAAGTTGTTAGTTTCCGGATTCGTGACGTCATCAGGTACAACCAAGATGGCGGGTGCTGCAGGTCTTTGACAGATCCAGCATTTGAGAGGAAAAATGCACCCTCTTAGTGAGGTAAATTTATCTGATTTTTCCTTTATTGACAGATATGTTTCCCAGCTTACATATCAGCTTCCCAAAGCTTCAAAATTTGGAATAATTATAGGAAGAAAATATATAATACGTCACCTCCCCCACGTGTGAACAGGAAGAGGATAGTGGTTCTTCGCAAGGTAGTCGTGCTCTAGCTTCACTGCATACTTATAATCCGCGAGAAATATCTACGCACAAGAAAATATGTAAGTGTCTTGCAAGAAGCCGGTGACTAATTGATGGTACAGTGTGTTGGTTAATCTAACACCAAAATTGACCATTTTTAATGTACAAAACCGGCGTTGAAAAAATTGAGACGCACGGGAACGGAGTTAATTGTGTAACCAATTTAATAATATTAACTCGACAGGTGTATTCAATGATCGATATAGCATTGATGGTGTTGATTGGTATGATTAATGGTAGATGGAATTTGTCTGATATATTATCACACCCGAGTTTGCATGACTAGTATCATTTATACATGAACCAAGCATTTGACAGTAAAGCGACAAAAATTATTGAGCTGATAATTACTAGTGACGATGATATTAATAATATTGGTAATGTGCTATTTGTTATTGTCTCTGTACATCATTTACTAATGTAGCCTTTAATGTACATTTTACAAGTTACTCTGCCCAACCGAGTCACAGTTTATTGTGGCAAGACTTTAGGGTATTATTTGTCACCAAAAGAACGTATTTATGAGAAATACTAGTAAGCCAGGAATAGGTGCCTTATATATATATATATATATATATATATATATATATATATATATATATATATATATATATATATATAAGTGTTTCATATTGAAGTATCACTAACAAACTTACTATGAAGTGAGCTAATGAAGCAGGTGAAAACTCCAATATTACTCATGACGTGAATCATGACTCTTCCGAATATTTAAACAATGTGGCACAAGGTTAGTCTAACATGATTTGAACAGAGGAGTCATCATCATAGGTGTTAATGGATGATAGAGCACTCTCAGATTGTTGTGGGAATCGATGACGAGGCACTGTTGTATTGTTCTGTTCATTTGAGTTCATATGAGTTCGTTCATTAAGACAATGCTTATCCTGTTCCCACTGCAAGTGAGTTGAGGTGAGAAATTTAGGATAGATAATTTCCTGTTGTCCTGAGAATCATATCTAGAATTGATTTATCATTCTCTCAGTGTTATATTGACTTCAGACCAGACCCTTGGATGGTAACATAAAAGCCATCGAGTTGATTATTAATATTGTATAGGTACTCATACAAAGTCATTTTGATATCAAGTAATGTTTCAGTTTTCCGCTGTGATCTGCAAAACAAAGAATATATCTTAAACATCAATTGTAATTTGCCATGCTTTTTATTTTGTTAATTAATTTTGTTTTATATTTTTAGATTAAGTTAATTGCATTTAAGATTCCAATAGAATTTCAGACTTATTGTGCAGATTTTTATTGATGACAAAATGAGTACTTTTTCTCAAAAGTATAATTTTATAACAATGCTTTTGCAAGAAATGCATGTTTCTGCTAATAAGTGAGGATAAGTGGTCCTAAACTCCTGCATTTATAGAGTTTCTTATCCTACTATGGAACCCAACGAAGTCTGTTAAATGCTAGAAGGTTGCTGAGGTAACTGGCCAAAACCACATCAGATTGTACTGTCTTTTAAAGTCCTATTATTTCTCTGTCTCCAGCTCAGATGCCTGCAATCTCATGGCCACCAGTAGGGGCAAGAGATTAGATATCAACTCGGCTTCCGTAGATGACTTAGCAGGCCTAGTTGGTATTGGAAGAACCAAGGCAGAGGCCATCTTTGACTACAGAAAGGTAAGAGGCAGGGGTGATTCCAGGTCATTTTTCCCAAGTGCTTAAATTGGTTTTATTTGGGAAGAGGTTTTTTTTTACACTACTCTAATTTGTCACTGAATTGGTAAAAAAAGTAAAGTAGGTGGAAAAATGTATGATTCACAGACAAGAAATAAAAGCTGTTTTCACAAGTTTTTTTTTTTTTTTATTTTGACAAAATGATGTTCACATATATCCATAATTAACATGAAAATATCAATAGTAAGCTCTGCTGTCTTCCTTCATGTCATTTTTGACACTTACTGAATGTGGCAATGCTTAATATTAAACATTGAGTGCCAATTACTGTTTTGTTAGGTTTACATTTTACCTAGAAATAGGATGCACAGTGCACAATGGTATCCTCATGATGATTTGATAGTATTGATTTCTGGTAATTTTGTAACTGTTTGACTAAAATCCCAAAGCAGATTTGTGAATGAATTCTGAAATATTTATAAATGAATTATGCTTGTCAATGTCATATTTGCAAAAAAAAATGGATCTAGTTGAGAAACACATTTTTTTGTCCATCATACATTGTTCAAAGCTGTAGGTTGCAAAACAATGTTTTTGATATGCTTTTATAGGAAATTAAATAAAAAAAAGCTTTTGGATTTTTTTACTAACTGAGCTCGTTTGCAACAAAAATTACTTTAGAATATGTGGTGAAAATATAAGTGATAAAGGGATGTATAGGTTATGAGAGAGTTCACCTTGTGCTTGTATTTTTTTCCTGACTCATTTTTTTGATGTTTCACTGTAGACATGTGCGGCATAACTTACTTGTAATTGTGCTTGGCAGGCAAGATATAGACAATGAGAAGTATTTTATTAGTTTTGCTGATCTTACCTCAGTGAAATATTGATGATTAAATCACATAGTATGACTTGTGAAGTCTTTACATTTGAATATAGAGCAAAACTGGTCTTGCGCTACTTGATTTTGACTAGTTTAATTGTATTTCTAAGAATTGTTTCCAGGACTCGACTATGTTTCTGATTCATTGAGATTACTGAATCATAACGTTGCATACGGATTTTTTTTTTTGTGCATAATGTTGATTTTAAAATTAATTGAAATTTAATATAAGAGTCATGTCTGTATCAATAAAGGCGTAATGTTTTCATTTATGAAATTCTGGGAAGACTTTCCGGACCACATCCTGTTGTCACATCCACATGTTATATATAGATAGGTTATTGGTTTTGTACCTCATTATAATATTTCTTTTCAGAAATTTGGAGCATTTGCTAGTGTTAGTGACTTGCGACGAGTTCCTGGCATCGGTCCAGGTGCTTTGGAAGAAAATCTGGGCAAATTGACATGTAACAAAACAAGGAGACAGAAAAAATTTGAAAGGTGGGTATATTTAATGATGTATTTATTTTGAAATATATTTCAGAATTAAGGGAAGCCAACCCTACAGGATGCCTGTGTTTGTAAAACTCCTTGTAATACTGTTACAGACACATTGAATTTAAGGTAGACAACCATGTTTTCGTTCTGATTCTTTTCCTGACATTTTGAAAAACTGATATATGCTGTATGATTCATCAACTAAGGACTATGATTAGATACCATGATTGTTTTGGTGATGGCATTTATGGGCCAGTGAGACATTCAGTTTTGCACAGATGCCTTGAGTTTATTACGTTATGTTTAATATGAGGTGTGTCAGGTGTGCATTGATTATGTCATAGTTGTCATAAAGGCAGTGTGATTATTGGTGACAGCAGGATTCTTCATTAAACCTGACACTGAATATGAGCAACTCTGGTGTTTAACATGTAAGTCTGGCTGCAAATGCTTTCAGCCATGTAGACACACATTCACACACCTACAGGCACACGCACACATACACGCACATGGACACGCACACGCACACTGAAGTTGTTATGTATGTAGAGTGATTATTTCTGATTGCAGCAGCAGCAGGGAGTTGCGCGGCAGAAGGTGCATGGCAGAGAAGAGCAGGGCAGAACAACCAGGCAGCAGTTGTAATCCCCAACATGACGAGGTCTCACCTTCAGCATCAGGCGGGGAGGTAGAAAACGAACAGATAACTTGCACTTGTCAGGATTCAAACCCGACACAAGATGTAGACTGTGGTATAAAGAACCCAGGGAGCACGAGGGGGGTGGTGGTGGAGACGTTTGCCTGTAGGTGTAGTAGAGCTTCTGAAAACCAGCCCAGTCACTCCAGTGAGGCTTGTGGCTGTGGCAACAGTGAGTTGAAGTGTCAGAGCAGGCACAGTTCCCAGAGTGCAGACTCACAGTGTGCTGATTGTGTTAGAGAAGACCATTGTTCTGATTGCGCTAGAGAAGACGCCAGTTCCCCATGTACACATGCTAATAGTAATGGAGAGGCATCCGGGGGACTGGCCAGTCCCAGTAATACAAGGAACGATCAACAATCTCAGTCTAATCACTGTGACAGTGTCTCAGAAAAGGGTGATGAGGATGAGGATAGAGATGAGGAAGATGAGGATGAGGACTTGCAGTTAGAGGAGGAGGAGGAGGATTTGGGTGTGTTTTCGGACAGGGAAAACAGTCTAGAGGACCAACCTGTCCTGTGTAATAGTAATGATAACACTAATGGCCTCTCCACAGCATACCAACAGTTAAATATTGCCTCTTCTGTGGCAGAGGGGGCCTTCCCTTCTCTACATGATGACACTGAGGAGGAAGAAGACCCCATTGATACATGCAGCAGACAAGAAGAGGAAGAGGAGGAAGGAGGAGAGGAAGAGGACGAGGAAGAAAGAGATATGTATCTGGGCGACAGAAACACTGAAATGAGAGATTCTGAGGATGAATATGAAGATCAGTTTGAGTCGGTCTCTCCTTTCACTTTGCGCTCACGGTTTCCAGGTTCTCTGGACAAGAATTTGGTAAGTACTAGGAAGTTTATCCTCTGAGTCATTTATTTTGTACCTCAAAATTATGATTAATTTCCTTTGAAAATACAATTGTATTGATCATTCAAAAGACTATTTGGTTAAAATTAAACTGACTTGTTCAGAGTTATCCCATTAATGAATGCTTTATTAGAAAAAGAGAAAGTGATGTACACATTTGTACAAATGCTGGTGTACAAATTGTTAGTTGATGTAATTTCTTTGATGTGCACATGAAATAAATGAGCATTTTTGTTTTGTTAGAGAGCTGTTTTTATCATGTCATGTACAACTTCACCTGTATTCAGTTTTCACACAGACTGTGTTGTAGTGCCTGTCGTTACTTTCCAAATTAAACACTACAGCTGGCCCCAGTTTCACAAAAAAAACTTAAGTCAGTTTCCTGGCTTAGTTGACTAGGATTTCTTTGAGAGTGCTGTTACACTGCTCCTGATAGGGTAAGATGTGACCATGTAACCTTGGTAATTAAGTTCTTAGCCAGTGAACCTGACTTGAGTTTTTTTGTGATTATTTCACACTGTAGTGAATCCCTTTTTTGTTCCTTATTTAGATGAAAAGAAAATCAGAGATCAGCAGTGATGTCCGTGGTGTTTCACCTGGGAAGAGGCTTAAAGCGGGAGAGTCATCCAGGTGAGTAACTTCTACAACTATAAAAATGCAGAAGTAATATGTCTGCTCTGACTTGTTTTAGAGGAAAAAATCTGACTGCAAGCATACTTGCTTATAAATGTTGTATCTTTTTACTTTCATTTTGAGAAACTATTGGATAAGTATAGATGGAAATGGACCTTTAATTTCATCACTTCCGTTTAATGAACTAAAGTTATTTTAAGCGTTGCTACAGTTAAGGATTCTTGAGTCTTTACAATGTATATCTATAATCAGTAAGGGAATTTTTTCAGCTTTTAATATTTTGATATTTAATCTTAAAGGAAAGTAGATGTAAATATTACTGCTGGTTGATAAACCTGCAGTTGATCTCCTTTCACTGTGACAAAACATCTTGTGAAATCCCATAATGTCACTGTGACTTATTATCTCACCTTGAACTGGATAGTCTATAAATAAGTTCTCACTGAAGATGGCTGACAGTTCTAGTCAAGATGTGTCAGGTTCCAAGTGATCACCATGGAAGTTGTAATAAGCCGTTGATGATATAGACATTACAGATTCATTTGTTGGAATAACACATGTGAGTGGTGCTGGTGGTCTAGATGATCATGGTATATTGGTAAATTTGTAATATTGTAAAGGTTAAATTATAATTATTGTACTTTCTGTTTCATTTCTAAAGATTATGTTTTTTGTCTCTCTCTCTCATCCAGTGCTCTGTCCAATGTCTGCCATAATTTTGGTACAATCAAAACAAGTGCAAATGCTCAACCGATCCGAAGAATTCCGTCTCGAAGTCACCCTCCTGAAGGCCTGGCGGACTGGCTGGACACATTCCTGGTATTTTCATTATTCCTTTTTCATTATGATTTGGATTTTTTAAAAAAGCAACAGACTGTATTGGCAGGTTTAGGAATACACTTCATTTTCTATGTGCAATGGAAATATTGGATTAGTGCAAGAAAATACATTATGTATATAAGCTGACAGCTTTCTGAGAAAATGTTATTGATTTCGTCACATACGGTAGGTGTACTTACCTGTGTGGTAAGAAAAGGTTTTACCACACTTTCTCTGTAAGTTGGTCTCATCTCGAATATCAGATATCTTAGTGTTGAAATTCTGTAGAAGCTAATGTGGATTTTACTTAATTAGCACAGCAAATACAGCGCTATTTATAAACATCTTTTTGAGGAGAGAAGGGGGGAGGGGGAAGAGAGGAGGCTTAGGGACCGTTCACATGAAAAATCTATTTTCTAAAAATCTATTTGCGGTATCTTGTGATTACGGTCTGTGCCCTGAATACTCCACGGCATAATTACGGGCAGCGCAAGCCAGTAACTTCCAAAGCTGTAATTAATTCTCCGCACTGCCAGTATTCAGGGGTATTCAGGGCACAGACTGTGATCACAAGATACTGCAAATAGATTTTTAGATAATAGATTTTTCATGTGAATGCAGCCTTAATAGCATGTCTTTTAATTTATTATAATAGGATTTTGTTTTTGTATTTTTGGTATAACACGTGTGATTGTGTATATTTGTGACAGCAGTTGTGAATGACTTTTTTTATTTCTCGTGTTCAGGGCTGGAGCAATGCTGAGCGTCTTCTGGCCTTGGATGAGCTGATAGAGCTCTGTGAGCCGACACAGGTACGCCATATGATGGCGGTAATCGAGCCTCAGTTCCAGAGGGACTTTATTTCATTGCTACCTAAAGAGGTAAGGCTGCTTTTCTATCAGTAATCAGTAGTTTTGAAAGTAGCATTAACATTTGCATGGTAAATTCACAAACTAGTCATTTCCTTATTTTATGATTTTATAAGTTAATATACAATTTTTTTTTCATTTTAGCTTGCTCTGTATGTACTATCCTTTTTGGATCCAAAAGACTTACTTCGTGCGGCGCAGACGTGCCGTTACTGGAGGGTGCTTGCTGAAGACAATCTCTTGTGGCGAGAAAAATGTCGAGAAGAAAATATCGACGAGACTACTGTGTTTGAGAACCACATCAGGAGGCGGTCATCATCCAGTTTTCAGAAGAGCCCGTGGAAAAGCCTTTATATGCGTCAGCATCGTATTGAACAAAATTGGAGGACAGGGAATATCAGAGATCCAAAGGTATCTTGTTGTCTGGAAATTGTAATTGATCAGCAAATTGATACTATGTCCAAAAAAGAAAAATAAACCCAGCTTTTGCAGGCTGAAAAAAATGGTATAGAGATGATGGCAGCTTATGAGATTTTTCAACTCTTTTAATCATGGGCAGTTTTGATATTGACCTGAAATAATTTAATCAGCCTTAGATAAGTTAGTTTTTCATGATTGTTCTTCATTTTAAGTTTCCATTCTTTGTATGTACAATTTAACTTCAATTAATTTTGATCCTTGTTTCAGTTGTTAAAGGGGCATGATGACCATGTGATCACTTGCCTTGAGTTCTGTGGTACTAGAATAGTCAGTGGCTCAGATGACAACACCCTCAAAGTGTGGTCAGCTATCACAGGAAAGGTGAGACTCTGCTGTAGAACTTTGGGAGGGTTCACATAAACCCATCATACTAGCTGGATCAATCCAATTTTGAGAGAGATTCTCCCTATGGGCAATCAGTAATCGGCTTAATGTCTGACATCCCTCCTCAAGTTGTTAGGGGGTAATCAGCCAATTAAATAACTATTCTAGGAGATGTGCCGGACTGTTAAGCTGATTACACTAAATGCTGTTAAGTAAGAATCTCTCACGGAGTTGGATGGATCCAGCTGGTACGATGTTTGAATCTGAATGTGGCCTATGGCTGTTGTAGACAAAATGGGTTACTGTAGCTGGTAGAAAAAAAAAGAGTTATAACTGGAGCAACTTCTTTAGTCTGTGCTGTAACTAAGGAAGTGGGTTGTCGATGTACCCAGGTGGAAAGACGTGTTAAGTGATGGTGGCTAGTTGCCATACAGAATTATTATCAAAGGGCCATATTAGTTTGCTGTGCATGTGTCTAGTAGAAATGAAGGAAAGGGTAACAGAAATTGATTTTCTTGGATACATATTAGTGCAAACACTAAAATTAAGAAAAAATCTTTGTTGGAAATTGAAAATTTCCAAAGTTTTGTGAATGTTACAGCTGTCTCCTGAGTTTTAACCATTGTGAAATTATGTTGTTCACACTGAGGTCTCTGTTGAATCGTCAGATGCATGGTTTTATTATACCAATGAAGTCCACACTCATGCTTAAAGTTTCATCATTCTGTTCCAGTGCCTGAGGACTTTGGTAGGTCACACGGGAGGGGTGTGGTCATCTCAGATGCACGGTAACATTATCATCAGCGGGTCCACTGACCGCACCCTGAAGGTGTGGAATGCGGACACTGGTCAGTGTATACACACTCTGTACGGACACACGTCCACGGTCAGGTGTATGCATCTGCATGGAAGCAAGTGAGTGGAATTTACCGTAATTAATTGTTGTTTAGTAATACAGATGTGCGATTCGAAGAATTTTCATAGCATTGTGTTTGAGAAGACGTAGCATTGGGGTGCCCCCTCTGGTGGCAGTTTTCAGTAGAACCATGTGACAATTCCATGTTGGGTGTGAAAAAAAACTGAAGCAGATGTAAATTTTGTCTATCTGTAGCATTGATATCAATACTGTTTCAACTTGATGAATGCTTCCTCTTGTGCATGGAATGATATATGTTTGGAAAATTCTGATGGATAAAAACAAAATTGGTGTGTTTCTAGATATCATTTGTTTGAGACATGAATACAAAATGTAATTGTTTTAACGTAATTCTTCATGTAAAGCATGTACTTAAGTGAGAACAGTATTTTATCTATAACTAATAGTTTTTCAACACTGATGCCCTGGTCATCTTACCAGTGTTTCAATTAATGAATATTATATTTTACGTGCAAGCCCTTTCTTTTTCAGGGTTGTTAGCGGATCCCGAGACGCCACCCTGAGAGTCTGGGACATAGACTCCGGCCAGTGTCTCCATGTCCTGATGGGTCATGTGGCAGCGGTCAGGTGTGTCCAGTATGATGGCCGGAGAGTGGTCAGTGGGGCCTATGACTACACAGTTAAGGTGTGGGACCCAGAGACAGAGACTTGTCTGCACACACTGACTGGGCATACTAATAGAGTGTACTCATTACAGGTGGGTGACAGTGGGAAAAGAATTGTTTCAGTAATTTTTTTTTCATTTTTTTTTTCATGCAGTATTGATTTATCCTCATCTTAATCATAAACTTGAACAAGTACCAATAGTTTGCATATGCTTTTTGTGTCATATATATTTGTTATATTTCATTTCATTTACATATATTGTGTTATATATCTAGTTTGATGGGGTCCACAAATAGTTTACACCATGTAATCATATTTCTAGTTTGATGGGATCCACACATAGTTTACACCATGTAATCATATTTCTAGTTTGATGGGGTCCACACATAGTTTACACCATTTCATCATATTTCTAGTTTGATGGGGTCCACATAGTTTACACCCTGTAATCATATTTCTAGTTTGATGGGGTCCACATAGTCAGCGGCTCACTGGACACATCTATCTGTGTGTGGGACGTGGAGTCTGGGAACTGTCTACACACACTGATAGGGCACCAGTCCCTGACCAGTGGGATGGAGCTGAAGGACAATATATTGGTCTCAGGGAATGCAGACTCTACAGTCAAGATATGGGATATCACCACTGGGCAGTGTCTGCAGACTTTACAAGGTAAGGGGAGAGGGGGGGGGGGTTATTTGGGGGGCTATGGAGGGAATAGATTTGCCTATCATCTGTTCAAGTTTTGCTCTGTTGAAAGATACAAACATTTTCTATTTGTTAAAACTATGGTGTATTTTTTTTTCCCGCAAATTGCACAATTTTTAACTCCAAATTTATTGAAGTCAAAATTCAAAGTTTGAGCAAGCTCTGTGAATTTGGGTCAGAATCTCTGTGTAAAATTTAAATATTTTTCTTCATTACTCTCTCTCTGTTCCTTAAATATTTCTCCTTATTTTTCTCTCTACGTTCCTTCAGGTCCCAACAAGCACCAGAGTGCTGTCACATGCTTACAATTTAACAAGAAGTTTGTCATCACATCCTCGGATGACGGCACTGTGAAACTCTGGGATCTAAGGACGGGTGACTTCCTGAGGAACTTGGTGGCATTGGACAGCGGTGGCAGCGGCGGGGTGGTGTGGAGGGTTAGGTGCAGTAACACTAAACTGGTCTGTGCTGTGGGGAGTCGAAATGGGACGGAGGAAACGAAACTTTTGGTTCTTGATTTTGATGTAGAAGAGAAGTGACTGTATATTTGAGGTGTGGAGATGGGAAGATCACAATTACTTGCCAGTATTGAGACCAGTTATCCTCGCAGAGCTTCACCACATTGAAGTTCAGCTCCTCACAAACAGCTGTGCTGCAAACTACCACAGTTTTTTGTTACCTGTAAATTGATTTATTTCAATCTCCTCTTAGTTGCTTCTGGTGAAAAAGGAAAGGGACAGTACTTAATTTTCAGTAACTAACAGTCATTTTCCCAAAATGATCAAGTGCACAGTAGCCTTCATTTTTTGGCCAGGCTGTGAGGAAAGCTTCAGGGTGTGGGTTTGCGGAGAAGGGGGGTTAAGACCAGTATAAACTTAAGCATACTCTAGTTCTTAAGGGAGTTTTAATAATCACCTCTGACGGCTGCAGGTCATGCAGCATGGAAGCCATATTACTCCATGTTAACCACACTGGCATGTGATGCTCAGCTTTTCATGTAAACAGCTTGTGTAATGGTGGACAGGGCCAGGAGGTGGTGCCATCTGGTGTTCGTAATAATAACAGAGCAGAAGACATTTCTACAGCATGAACAATGGTGCCTTGTATTGTGCAAAGAAATTCAGTCATAAAAGGTATAAAGTACTGATTTTTTTTGTTAACCATGTTTCTTTTAATATTGTGGGGGAAGGGTATTTTGTCATTTCTAGTTCTTTCACCTGCATTCTGTTGTCACTTTTTTTTATCCAGTTCAAATATAATGGTGGGGACACCTAACACTCCAACCAGCAGTCTGCTTAAAGGGATAATAACTCTTCGTATGAGATCTATATTTCTCAAAAAAAAACATTGTGAATAACTCACAGAAATATAATATATTCTGTTTTACCACAAAAACGGCAGTTATAGCTATTATTCTGATATCTGAGCTTGTCTTTAGGCGATGTGACCTCCATTGATGGCTATACTCAGTTAAAATCTCTTAAGAGATTTTAACAAAAAACCAAACTTTTTAGAAAAAAACCAGGGACTAACTTTGAATGTAAAAATGGATTCATTAACCATTGGTAAGTATGGGAAAATTGTTGTTTACTCCAGGAAAATTCATTTTTTGGCTGAAACGAAGAGTTATTATCCCTTTAAGTATTTGAAGATGCAGATGGCTCCCCCAACTTTTAAATTCTGTGTAATTATCATTTTTTTTTTAAATTTCAATTCCTATTGAGTAATGTGTAGTAATCAATGTCGTGGATGTCAGAGGATGATCAAGCTAAAAAGCACCAGAATATCATGACTGCCAACAAGAAGCTTTAATTACTGAAAACGGGCAACGTCTGCTGCAGAGCAGCCATTTTGAAAAATTTGGATCTGCTGCAGGTGCTTCTCTGTGTAAGTTGACCGCATGTTCCTGGTCGACCAGCAAATGCTGTCTGAAGCTGCTCTACCACAAGTGTGTTCGCTCGTCTTGTTTTATAGATGTAAATTGGCTTACAGAATGAGATATTTTGTCTTGTTGTAATACACTTCATGGTCACAATTTGTCAGATTAATATGTATACATGTGAAATTTTTATTGTTATGGAAAAGCGCATATTATACAGACTAACTTTGAACTTTTGTCTAATGTATTTGTTCTTCAAGGTAACGTGGGACAGTTTCTTCAGTATAAGTTGTAATTGTAATGAGGTTTGGTGGATTTCTAAAATATTTTTAACTCAGGAAGAGGGAATGTTTTCACCTTTATATTGTACTTCTTTTAAAAAAAGAAAATAATCCCATTCTGATGTCAGTGTATGAAGGGGAAGTTACTTGGTATTTGTTACTATTATCTTGGTTGAGTTTATTCATTGTAGAGTTGTATAGTTTTATGATGCATATTGTTTACTTTCTTTAGCTCTGTGCAATAAAATTGTGCTGCTATTTTACTTCCTATTTTTTCTTTTTATAAAGACTGCAAACTATGTCAAATCAAAGCAACAAACTACCCAAAATGTTCAGAAACACTTATTTTGAGGTATGGTAAATTTTTTAGCCAAATATTGATGGATAATGCACCCACCATTTTTTTCATAAACACTGAAGATTTGAAGAACAATTTTGTTTCTGAACTTGTTTGGTCGAGAGTATATAATTCAGGAGTTGAATACTCTGTGTATTATATGAAACACCAATAACTGAGTTTCTAGGTAACCTGTGAATAGATTTTCATGGCTATTAATGACTGATGGAGACAAATTGTTTCATAAAAAAATCTTCATATTTCCAGTGATATACAATAATACATCTATATACACTGAACAATTGGCACATTCCAATATTAATCATCTCAATATATATATTACATTAATATCTTTCTCTCTTTAACTTTAACAACCTCGTCAAAATCTTTCTACAATATTCACTTATCTAACACTTTTGCTTTCCTCATTCTACACGATACAGAATCCATTTGTCAACATCAAGATTCCGTGTAACAAGCATCAACACTAAATAATTACTATTATGCTTGTCAACACATTGAACCATCTCTCATCTGTTAACAAGTAGAATGTCATGCAGCATGTAAACACAGTAGAATATGCATTTTATCGAAAAACGCTGTCCTCTATTGTCTGTAAAATATTTCTAGAAATCAGCACATTCTGAAATGTTTCTGTGAAATCAGCTTTTCAAATTCTTTTCTATAAATTATCAGTTTCTAATATCAGGCACCACTCCCCCAAAAAGTGCCAGCTGAAATATAGAACCATTCAAAGTTACAGATGAGCTTCAAAGCTTCAGCATTTTTAAAGGGTGCAAATCGGTCTTAAAGCACAGCAGTTAAACAGAATAAATTAAACCAACTAAAATAAATCAATAAATAATATGATTAAATTATAAATCCTTTCGGACACACATTCTTAAATAAGAGAGCTCTATCAAGACTTATTTAACTAAATGAAAAATTATGGATAAACTCATTTTTGTACTATTTTACAGAACAAATATTAACATGGACTTTTACTCCGAGCAAACTAAACCTTATTGTTTTTTTTTTCAACAGTAATGTTGTTTGAAGAGCATCACAGTGCCTCCACCCTAGAATCCCTTCTTCCATCTACACATGAGGGGGGAGGGGTGTCCTTCACTATTTTATACCTTACTGTTATAAATCAATATCAAATGGGCAAATTCAATAGAAATTGCACTTTAAAAAACGTCTCCTGCTGGACACTCACCAACAAATAAGGTCTAGACTTAATTTCCAGATAGAGGGTCAGAACAGTGCCAACTATTTCTGTTCTGTTTCCGTTTTGCTCTTAGTAGCAAGC
Organism: Lingula anatina; assembly: GCF_001039355.2. The sequence goes on from NW_019774414.1 coordinate 508,577, forward strand.
ATTACACATTTCCTTGGCCATTATGCTTACAATTACTTTCCTGCTGTCTCAACAGATGGATGACAGGCATGACAAATAGACACGAGACAATGTGAGACATAACCCCACACCACAGAGTTCTAGACTACTGTAGTCTCTACTGTCCTCTCCCCTCTAGATGTGACAATTAGACATGTCACATTGTTCCAGATAGCCAGCTCTCAACAACGGACTCTTATATCATATATCTATAGAATACATGACACCTACAGCCTGAACCCTGAGCACTCTTTGTACATCTCCAGAGAATAGAGTGTTTACAAGGGGAAGTCTACTGGTAGATAACACCTAGACATCAGCTGTAGCAATAACACATCCAGACATTGTCAAATATTTTCCAATTCACTTCCCACTTGGATCCATGGTTGCCCTTTCACCCTCATAATGTACTGGACTCTGGCTTCTTCATGACCACCTCTCTGTCCTCCCTGGACATTAATTCCAGTTGTTGTATAGATCTGGACAGCTGGACGTTGACCTCCATCAGCTGACCGCACACCTCTCCTAGGGTGTGCTCAGGTTTGGTGATCACAAGTAGCCCTGAAAAGGGCATAACACCTTATCAACATGCTATGGTTAACACAATACTTGTCAAATACATTAAAAGAAGAGGGAAAAGAAGAAAAAAGGTTGAGTTTTAAAAATATATTCACTTATCAACGAAACTGGGTAAGCTTATTAAGGGCTTTTAAAATCAATAATCTTGTGAAACAATTTGTAAAAACTTCTCTGAAATCATAATACATTGCCATTTATTTCATGTCTTTCACTAGATAAAATGCTGCATCAAAAACATAACATCTTGAAGAATTATCATGAAAGTGGGCAGTACTTGCATGTGGAAAGAGCTAAAAGTCTGCAATATGAATCTTAAATGCTGTGCACCATATAATTTTCACATATTCACTGTCACAGACCTGGTGTTTTCTCTGCCAGGTGTCTGCAGTAGATGGACAACAGTGCCGGCACATCATCGTCTTTGTTCACACCAAATACATCACTGTGCCACAGGGACCTGGAAAATATAACAGCATCATTTTAGTACATATCAAATATGTTGCTGAGCCGCAGGGACTTGGAAAATATAACATTAACTTGGTCAACACCAAAGGCATCACTGTCCCACAAGGAGCTGGAAAAAATTTTTTTTCAGACACCTTTCTGTTTTTCACCAAATAAACCTTTGAATTGCAATATGCAATCTTATTTTCAACCAAAATGAAACTAGTTCTAGGTGAAATAATCTGTAACTCTAGTGCTCACCCTGGTGGTACGACAGCAATAATTTATAACATCAATTGGCATTTTCTATGTTATGCAAGCCTAGCCTTTAATAAAATTTTCCATTTCAATTACTTACAAACTTCTACTTATCACCTACCTGAGGTCTCGAATCAGCATGACGGCCCTCTGGTACTGCTGGTTGGTCATGTACTCCACCAGCATCTTCTCCGCATTCTCCTTGTTCAACTGACCGGGGTCCACATTCAGGGGGGACACCTGCTCTGTGTCCACTTCCTCTATGGCGTGGACCAACTCCTTACGGACCTCCGTCACATCGGTGGACATATCTATTATCTGGAGATAACAGAAGTCCTTAATGATTCTTTTTGTAACACAATGGATCACTGGTGTTTTGAAATAACTGGTTGTAAATATGTACAATGTAATGCTAAGCATTTATTTTGACACATGAACGTTGAGCCACAACAATGCCTAAAATAGGCAATATTCTTATAAAACTAAACATCCTCCCAAACTTAGTCACACTTAATCTCATTCAACCACTGTATTCAAATTTTCCAAACTAGTCTATCCTTAATACAATTTTGTCAGTGTTAAATGTCTCACCTGTGGACAGGTGGCAGCACCAGACAAGATGTTCACCAGTCTGGCATAACTCTCAAACAGAAGCACCAGCTGAAAGTGAAGTCTGTACAGGCATTTACACAGGTCCATTTTCTGAAAAGGCAGAAAAGGAAATAAAAATGAAATAGATAACTTTCTATGAACAGAGTTTTTTTTTTAATTTCTACTGCAAACCTTTAAATAAAAGATGCTGAGGAAAAAATGCTGCAAATGCTGTTTTCATTATAGTTATTACAATACAATACCCAGTCAACAGAGTGCATTTTGCAGTAACAGAAATATATCAAGTTTTTATTATTAAATGTGTTATGAGAATTCTACTGACTGATTGGTTACCTGTAACAGGGAAAACATGCAACCACACCAAAATGTAAGGGAGTACACAAAACAGTATGTATCACAATAGCCTTATTTACTTTTAAAAGCACAATATACCTAATCTGTGAAACTTAGACTTTCTTTTAAATATATTCTAACTTGCTATTAAATAACAAATATTCACATGGACAATTTGAAATTTAGGATTTTGTTTAATATACATAGAATAACACTAAACAAGAGAAAGGGGAAAAATAAAGCCAGTAACTGCATCATAAACAGCAAATATAGAAAAAAGCTTTTATGCTAGGCACTTCCACCAAATAAAAAAACAAATGCTACAACAATCAATGTAATTAGCTCATGCTCAGAAATAAGGCTATATTGTTTACAAAAAAAAAAAAAAAAAAAAAAAAAAAAAAAAAAAAAAAAAAAAAAAAAAAAAAGATCACAGAGTATAAATTCCATACCCTGAACAAATTTTACAACAAAAAATTCACATTACATATACCACACTCGCCAACTGTATAAAAAAACGACGTCTGAATGTACCCAAGACCTCTCCAAACTTACATTTTGCTGCAGCATGTTAAAAACAAATGGGTATGAAACAAAGCAATTTGTTAGCAAAGAAAATCAAATGAAGACAAATCAAAAGCCTTGGTTAGAGTAGCATGCTGAGGTAAGTTCCAACCTTAGCATAGCATTCTGTCCCTGGCGTGGCCCCCTACAGAGAAGTGAGTGCTCATTATGTTAGTGGACAAACACTGGCAAAACTACTCAATTTTACACGTTAGTAAAACACATAGTTTTATTGCATTAGTGGTTTAATTAATGATACTTTTGAACGCTCTCTATTTATATTTATAGAATTAGTCTAGTGCTTTAAGTTGCATTTTCCAAGTAAAGACAAACATTTCAAACAACTTTTTAAATGATAGGTGATTATGTTTAATCAATGGACTAATCACTATATACACCTTCATTTATGTATTACATAACATAACACTACAGAATACATATAGCATCTTCAATGTATCATTTGAAATACTTCCAGCCTGTCTTTACTTGGAATATCAATGTTATCATATACTACAGTGCAGTGGTCAAAGTAACATACATGATTCAGTCTAAAATATAATGTTGCTCCATTAGTTCTATCAAGAGTAACCAATGATTTCCAGATTTTAAAAATTTCATTCCGTTATATTTCACTCAAACTTCCTATGATCTATCTCGATGTCTAACCCACCTGTTCCTCTCCGCAGAAATCACTGACATTTTCCCCCAGTGACTGCAGTTTTACTGAAGACTTGATACTGTCCAAGGTCTGAAAAGGTAAGGTAAAACAACTGACCATCTAACTAGGTTTCATTTGACCAACACGGGTGTTTTCTTTATTTTTTTTAACAATACCAAAACAAAATTAAAGATGTTAATTAGGTAATCAAATTATTTTAAACAGTATGGTTTAGTACTATAAATCAGCTAGTCAAAATTCTAATTCCAAGAGGGGAATATTAGTGTGATTTTTTTTTTCAGAAACCGATGGGGGTCAGGACCCCCCCTCTAAATCCGCCACTAGAATCGAAGGCACAGCTGCCATACCTCTATTGCCTGCTCTCTCCTCAACATATAAGTCTCATATGTCTCATTGATCTCCAGAACACAAAACTTGTGCTGCTGTAGGAGCTTGCAGCTTATCAACTGAAACGATATCATATAGGAAAATACTACAGTAATTTCCTCAATCAAACAACATTTCTTTAGAAGCTTAATATGTTCTGTGCCATTGTTGAATCTTGTCAGGAGACGAAACGTGCGCAGATCATTAAAAAGAAAAGCATTGTCCATTAGCGCAATACACTTTAAAAAAATCAAAATTTTATAAAAGTACAATATCGATTTATTAATATACATTACTGTAAACCCTGGCCTTAAATTTGAAAAAAAAAAAAGAAGAGACACAACTGTATATTGCAAAATTGACAGATATCAAATGCACTTTTGAACAATAATCAAGGATTTCCAGGATTTCAGTGGAAGAAAAAGAGATGGGGTCTCCATTCAACTTACCGTATCTGGCTCAGTGAAGACATGCGGACATTCTGCCTGAGACAACAGCAGCTCCAGCACTGTCAGGAACTGTGTCGCTATGGACCTCAGCTCTTCCGTCTTGGCCAGATAGTAGCACGCTTCCTTGGTCAGGCTGGTCAGCTTTCTTCTCAGTTCCTGATTGATTAGTAGATGGATATTTTAAGTGTCAATTTTTATGGTCATGCCAGAAAAAGTATGGTGATAAAATGAGATTCAAGACACAGCATTTTTTTCCAGAAGGAGACAATGTAGCTGGGAAGTGTTATTTGTCCACTGCTAGTCAGTGGTACTTGACCACTATACTGGCCAGTGTTATTTGACCACTGTATAAACCTCTTATCATAATATGAAGTATTTAAGGTGCTGAATAGTGACATCCAATGTACGATAACATTATCAGATATCAATTTGTTAATTTCTGTCAAAATGATTTACGGTGTACACAATACTTACCTTGTACAACCTAACAAAGAACTGGTACGTGTTAACAGCGTACGACCCTGTCATATCTGTCATAATTCTCGTCACGTGGGCGTTCCAGATGTCCTCTATCTCGTCACTCTGAATACTAAGAAATGCTGCCGCCATGTTGGAGAAGTTTGGCGAGGCATTGCTTGGACTGAGGTCAGCAATGTCCATGTCACTGCCCATGCTATGGACACTGTGCCTGAGAGAATATCAGATACATTGTATTAAAAATTTCATTGCCTGATTACACCATATACTTAAGTCCTGAAGTCAGCAATTTGTGAAGAGAATAGGGTTCTTTTTTTTTTTTAAGTGGACTTTTTTTTTTACCTGAATGGCATATTGAACAAATTTTCATGAAAAGAGGACCTTTTGCCACATCTCAAGAAAATACACATTCTGCTAAAAAATTACTTTTGGACTTTACAATAAGGACAGATTTTTTGTACATGGTCTTCTAAATCCTGTGCAATACCACAAATAATCAATCAGTCAACTAATCAATGAAACAAATATATATATAAAATTGATCTTACGTTGACCCTGAGAGTGGGCTAGAATGTCTGCGCAGACGTCCGTCTTCTGTGCCATCAGTGGCGTCCGAGCTGGGCGTGGTCACCATGATGGACCTCTGAGTGACAAGGTCCTGATGCAATACTTCCTCAACTGGAGACTCACAGGAAGGAGACTGGAAAGTTGGCAACACGGAACAATCTTAAATAGATCATGAACAGTGTGCTACTGTGCTGCTCCCCCCCCCCCCCCCCTTTTTTTTTTGGGGGGGGGGGGGGGGGGGGGGGGAGGGGCAGTAATTATAATTGCAATATGTGGATTGAAAGTCTGACCTAAGAAAAAGATGCTTAGCAACTGATTTTCCCCATGTGTGTCTCTTACTGGTATATAAGCACTCACCAATTAAAATTTTATGAAGATGATATAAATCCAAGCTTACATTTATCATTCTTTTTGCCAAATAAGAAGGAATGACAAGTTAACATAGCAATACAAAAAACTTTTTTAACCATTTTAAATATACATTTTGGCTGCTGATGAAGACGGAATATGAGGAGAATTAAGCATATTTCAAATTTTTCTCTCTTCCTGGTCCTCATACATCCTATCATACCCCACACACGTAGCCCTGCTGTTATCTTACCTCTGCCAGGGGCCAGGAGTTGGTTCTCTGGGTCTTCTCATCCTCGTCAGAGTAGTCTGAAGCTGCCTCGGGCTGTTTACTTGCTCTGCCCTCCTTCTCAGATCTCCCCTCTAAACTCCCCTGGGATGGGAAGTTCTTGTGGAGTGGCCAGTTGAAACCCACTTGGCTCTGAGGACAAAAAATTAAGACTTTAACTTAAGTGTACTATTAGAGTGATATGTCATAGAAAAGATGGGGTTTGTCATGTGAATGTCATCTGATATTTTAAGTATTCTAATTTGTGAAAAACTTCTTTTTTTTTCATCTCATGTCAGGTTTAGTGCTCCCAATTTCATTGAGGGTTCTCCCAATTTTGTTTGTTTACATCTGTCCTCCTTATTTAAACCAAAATTCTCTGGATCTTTCAGTTCTGGAAGTCAGTACCATTATATTTTCCATTTTGACCTATATTCAGTTAATTTGGCCAATTCCAGTTGTTGAACCAGAAAATCTCTAGTTGTTAAACCAACAGATCTTCTCTGACAACTTCCAATACTGACAGACTTGAATCTGTGATATTTACCTCCGGATCTTCCTCTTCCTCTTTGTTTAAGAAGTCAAATGATTTCATCACCATGATCTCACTGCTGCTGCTCTCATCTAACTTCATCTCACCTAAAACAATGTCAAAATTCTTTGAGCTTTCTGTCCATCACCTCAAAGTAATTAAATATGTATAAATCTACCTCACCCAATATTATACCTTCCACAATTTCTAGTATCAATTAAGTATAGAATGTGAAGGCAAAAAAGAACTTATCATTAGGTTAAATCCATTAGTCTTTGCCAACATATGTTAATAAAACTTATTGAAACATAAGGAATAAAATTAAATTCAGCACAGCATGAAAGTTTTATCATACAAAAAATATTTCGTTTATTTCTGATATAATATCTTCTCTCAATGAATTCCAGAACCTTCCCAAAGTTTAGTTACCTGGAATCCCGTCATTCATGGAGTTCTCCTCACTACTGGAGCAAATACTGGGTTGTCTCTCTATAGTGTCACTGGACTGGCTGAAGATCACCTGCAATACACATAATGTTAATAATGAATAATTACCTGGAATATGTATATCACTGGCTTAATGCTGAACGTTGACACAGCTTGGAAGATGACCATGCACAAGGTTTGATAAATGGAACTTTACATGAACCACTGGTATGAAATATAGGTATGCTAGCACCCTCACGATGTAGCTATAAAAATATTTCTCTCTCTCTCTCTCTCTCTCTCTCTGTGTGTGTGTGTGTGTGTGTGTGTGTGTGTGTGTGTGTGTGTGTGTGTGTGTGTGTGTGTGTGTGTGTGTGTGTGTGTGTGTGTGTGTGTGTGTGTGTGTGTGTGTGTGTGTACCCATGATTTTTATAATAGTTGTGGTGTTGTTGGTACTCCAACACTTGCAAAAATTACATCTTTTGTTAATCATGAGAATCGCAAAAACACCTGAAACAAAATCAACAGGAAGACTATATTAATATGCGTAAAAAAAGGTAGTAAAAACTTGTATGAGAGACACTCCAGCTTTTCTATCTGTAAGAGTAGTCAGTTAGCAAACAGCCCACACCTGAGACTACAGAGACCCTATCAAAGATGACCAAGTAATACCTTCACCTGTACTGCTACTACTCAATGTCAGCTTTATCTTTGACACCTTCACCAAAACATCTAAGCTGGAAAAAGTAACCATTCATACAGTGTACTTGAGAAAATATCTTCATGCAATAGATACTTAATTTACCTTTTATATATAAAATTTGAAGAAAATACCAATTCCTCATCAATTTCTAATAATTTTACACTGCAGTTGATTTAATTTGTTTTTCTGAAAGAAAAAGCTAATGGAGAAATTCTCCACCTTGCTCCTACATACCTACTGTTATAGTAACTAAAAAAAATTATTTTTGTTGAGGTCTTGAAAAATTACTTCACATGTGCTAAGAACCCTGTCCTCCAATAAGAAAATATTCACTAAAATATCATAGCCTAATAGATAATCCTATCTGCAACAGTAAGATGTGAGGTCACTCTGACCAAGTTCAGTATTTGGTAGTACTGAAACATACCAAATACAAGCCATAGACATAAGTGATGGCATAAAAAATGATGGGAAAAAATAAACATAATTTTTTTTTCAGAACAAAATCTCAGATTGAAGACTCAAAATGTTTAACCTCAAGTTATATGTCATTTCTCACATCAGAAGTAAGCACTTCTGGTTTTATGAGTATAAAACAGGTATATAATAAAACATGTTGAGAAACACTTTACGTAAAAAATTACAAATATACAAAACTTCAGAGTGACCCCACCCCCTCCCCCTATTGGTCACTACAGAAAGCATTCACACCATACCTTGTTAATAGCATTGTCCTGTTGGAAAGCACAGAGAGATGGCAAAATAAAGACAGACATATTCACATGGAGTTACAAACTTAACAGACAACATTTAGGCTACATTCAGATTCATGAGTAAGAGACACATTAAGCAAAAAAAAATAACACTTGTCTTTCAGAAAAAAAATTATCCGAATGAAGTAGTATCCTTAACTGAAACTAAATTTTCATTAACTGTTGCTGCATGAAATCTGGAACCTTATTGCATAACTTCTTAAAGCTAGTGTGCTGATACAGACAAAATAATTAAGACTGTGCAAAAATGATCATTACCAGTCATAAGACAATGTATCCAGCTTAGCTGGTCATACACAAGTAATCTGACATTACTACATATATGTAAGCTAAAAGCCTGAATGTTCCCCATGCAGTAAATGCATGCAGTGTATCCTATGCAGATATTAATAGCAAGTGATTTCAGATAATCATGCGGATGCCCTTGCACATAACATAAGGTATCAAAATATTATTTCTAATAAATAACATTGTGAAGCCCTGAAAGCTAAAAATTTTCATTCTTAACTGAAAATTGGCAAACATAAAAGCAGGTTGCTGAAATCTATTGATCTGAGAGAAAGCAAAAAATATTCATATATACTCAAAACAAATGAAATAGATCAATTCTGCAGCAGTTTTGTTATTAACCTAAATGTTTCATATGAGTATAATCAAGTGTAAATGATGTGAAAAACATGCCCAAACCTGTGTTATTTTTCTTAGATTTAAATATGGGGAACAAGCTTCCCATGCATAAAATTTCTGACCACCCTCTAAATCCACAGCTGTACCAGAGAAGACATCTAACTACCTACTTATGAAGCAAGTTAAGATAATACAGGTTAGCCTCCATTCAAAAAAATGCAAACTTTGAATTCCCATTCCATAGATTCTTTTCAATGTAATCAATCAAATGGTAATATAAATCAGGTTTAAATCTCCCTCATCACTCTAACGGGTCGCACAAACAAAATCAAAATGTATAAATGATAAAAGCCATTGCCACATAGACTTAATGGGCCTGGGCTAACTACATAGCATTTAAATTAAGCTGAATACTTACAGATGGACTCTTTGGAAGCACTCTCTGCCCGTAGCAGGTGAGCAGGTTCACCAGGCGCTCACGTGTCCGTCCCTGATTTAAAAATGATTTAACAGATTAAATTGACATTTTTTCAGGAAATGAGGAAATAATGACCTGATTTTTTTTATAATTCACTGCTGACATAATCTTAACACCTGTATTTTAACATAAGTCACAGTCTTTGATTCAATGAGGCCAACTTTAAATCAACATGGAGAATGCAACTTATCACAGATCTCTTGTTTCTAGCTAAACAACCTGAGATAGCTGCGGTCTCTTCCATCCCGCCATAACATCTCCACTGTGAGGGGGAGGACTGCCCTTGGAAGCTGACGACTTTCTGTCCAAGCTCCCCTCCTCAGAGGAACTCTTCTCCTTCAGGTGAATCTTCATCAGGGGCACTGGCATGTCTGGCTCCAGCACCCTGGCACCAATCAATGGAGTCTCCTTCATATCAAACATGAAGTCCATGGTTCGACCTGGAATACGAAGATACTGTATTCTAAACTTAAACACACAAATCAAATGAGAAAAGAATAATCAAACTGTTTTCATGCAAGTAGAAAAAATAGTCTTTGAATCATCAAACATGAAGTCTATAGTTTGAACTGAAATACAAAGATGCTGTATTCGATCCAAACTTAAACTAATCAAATGAGAAAAGAATAATCAAACAATTTTCATGCAAGCAGAAAATAATTGTCTTTGAATCACCAATTTCAAATAATTACACAGATGAAGACTTTTTCGTATAAAATAAATGCATATGTAGAACACCAATAAATATTAATATGTAATTTATATACATTACCAGGTAACTCCCTCCTGAATACAAGCTCTGAGGCCAGGAAGTGACCAGAGTGGCTGGACACACTGGACATGTCGGAGGATATAGAGCCCATACTGCCTGACACAGGAAGAGTGTAAGTGGATGTATTGGTCACTGCAAGTTTTAGGATCTTCAGAGCCTCTCGCCAATGGGAACCCTGGTATAGGAGAAATATCATAAACTATTAGCTACAGGTTATCTATATAGCATTATCCAAATTTAATTATCAGTAGGGAGATCATATCAACAAGAACTGGGTTGGCCTGGTTTGGCCATGTGGATTGACCGAGGCAATATGTAGAGACATCATTTCACTTTGTCTGTACATAATGTTCTCATAGCATCCTTAGAATTCCAACTTGTAAGTATAATTAACTGTTTTAAGTGCTTTCAAAATATCTCTTTCACCACACATATTCATTCAAATATACAGAGTTTCTGTACTTGATGCCCTGTACAAAAACTGCAAAATGCTCCCTAATTTGATATTTTTGAGACATCATGAATTATGCATGATAACACATAGTTCCTATAAAAAATTGACTAAGAACAATGTATGGCTACAAGTATACTTCAATCGTTTTCAGTGTCATCTTTTAAATGGTGAAAGTTGGGTTCCTAATCCGATATTCTTCAACTATTGAAATAAGCCAGTTTTACAAATTTTCTTCAAATTTACCTCTATGTATTTGGCAATGACCCTGAGGAGCTCTGTGTTGATGGCCTGTGAGGACGTGGTGCTCATATCCATATAGTTGAAGATACAGTGGAGGATCTGGATCACAGAGGCTTGGTAACAGGATGGACCTTTCTCTAGAACCTACAACACGGAGTCGAATACATAAGAACCTGATACAGTGAAGTATCTAAGTACAACATGGTATAAAATGTATTTTAATTAAAATAGACAGGTAATTTCAAATAGCAATATTTTTTTTCCAAAATTGATGGAAAAGAAAGAAGTTTCTTTCACCAATAGCTAACAATTTCTTTGAAGTGAACTCCATCTCTTACCTCAACCAGGAAGTTGATCATATCCAGGCTGAGTTTGGAGTAGACATCATTGAGATACTTGACCACACACTTGGTCCACTGGTGGCTGTCCTTGTTGAAGGTCCCTCGGCTGTATAGGGTCATCACCGTGGCCAGGTTCTCCATCTTCACAGGGGGCTCCATACACACCTAGAGCAAAAATAACAGAATCATGTGTTAAGTAGGATATGGAAACACACATTATGTCATTACCTTCATAGGGAGCTCCATACACATCTATGATCTAGAATATGTACACCACTATCATGTGTTGTCATACATACATGTAACATAACATGTACTCCCTTGTATATAAATTATACTGTACTATTTAAGATTGTGTGCTCAGGCCCACATAGGCCAGAGATAGTGAAGTGACACAGTATACTACCTCCAACACACTTGATATGTCCATTGTTCTAACTTGCTAACAGAATTAAGTTATTGGTTGTTTTGGTGTCAAGAAAAAAAGGGTGCATTCTAATCAAAAAAAGAAATTTATATTTCAGTATATTGGTGTTAATGAAAAAGAAAATGGGGATAGAACATATTATAAAAGTCGAATCAAAGACTAAAAATCTACAAAATATGTATGCTTTTTACCTGTGCAATATGCTCTGCAGCCTCAGCACAAAGTAAAGTAGGAGCTTCATAATTGTACACTAAGTATGGCAGTAGAGCCACCACATTCATTGGAAAACCTGAGAATAGAAGGTGTTTATATATTGGTGGTGCAAACAGCACAGTTTAGAGCATTCAATACACAGCTTATAATACCATGAAAGATATCTATTGTTTGTAAACATATACCAGAACTCATTACGTATTTTTGACTAGACTATTATACTTTACTTCATAATAAATATTAAGTGATTTTACAAAGTGAACTTGGAAATACATGAAAGTGTGTCAAATATAAGCATCCGGATATGATATTTGTCTGTCCTAGAGCAACAAAATGAAAAAAAAAATTTGCACTTCCAAAAACAACTGCCCCCATGTAAGTGAGTATGTGAGCCCCATACCTGATGCTTGAGAGGGGTCTACCACAGGAGCTGTAGAGCACAATGTCAGCTTGGCCAGCAAGGACCAGGTGGGCTCTGCTGTAGTAGATGATGTGCAGCCCTGAAACAGAAAAAATTGCAAAAATGTTACTTGCAGTACAAGTTTTCACATCAGAGAGATGGACATCAAATCATTTTGGAATCCCTACATGTTGCAAAATTTCAAAACTTCATCTATGCCATCCCTGTGCTATATCTGTATGATAGAAGGTAGCAAATCACTGACACTAAGGCATATGCACAAGCTGCTCTAATGCTAAGTATCTGAAAACAATTTTACAATCTAATAAAATTCTTGTTTCTGATCCTTCCCTTGTACATCTTAGTAGATTTTAATCACCATCAAAATTGCAATCAAAATTTACAGGATCACCAACCAGACTACAGATTACAGTATACACACCTTGAGTAACAAAGCTTGTAAACCTGGGAAACATGGCCACTTGATTTGCTGCTGAATCTTGTCCAGCTTTTCCCTGCACTCTAGCCGTTCTGGCTGAATTCTCAGAAGTAACTGCATAATGAGAAAGGCAGAGAAAACATCAGATCATTCAGTATGGTTAAGATTAAGGCGTAGATTGAGTTTTACGAATGAAATAATGAGGTTAGCATGGCCAGCTAAAATTTTAAAATTCCTTATGACTAGGTTTTGAGCTCCTACATACAAAATATAATGTGTGTAATCAAATTGTATATGCATAAAAACTGGAAAAAAAAATCCAAGCAAGCAAGGATCATTTCTGCAAACAGAACATGAGACCAGTGTTTAACATGTCATGTATACTCACCTTCTCTAGCAGCCTAATAGCCAGCAGGAACTCATACTCGTAGTCCGACTCCAGCATGGAAACAGCCATCCAGAACATCTGGGCCAGTATGGTCAGTTTATCGTCCTGGCTGGACGTATCCTGCTGGATATTCTTCAGAGACTGGGCACTTCGAGACCGGGACAGATTGGTGGACTTCTTACTGGCTTCTTCTATGTTGCTCTTTGGTCTTGGGATTGCTTCAACTAGAGTGACAGGAATTGTTTTTTTACAATGAGACTACAAGTTTCATCCTTTTTTACAGCATTTTTTAATCACAAATGCTACCATATATTTTAGTTTGTTAAATAAGTGAAGTAAACACCTAAAATACATGTGTGAAATTATTACTCAAAACAATGGGAATGACAAATTTATTGCATTTTACAAAGCAATCATAGATGAAAATGTACAGCAACAGTGACAGCACTGAATGGTGGACAACACCAACCAAAAATGCTGCAGTATTCTGCGGTATTGAAGGAAGAAAATGCTGAAAATGATTGGTCCTGACCTTTGACCTCTGCCACCACAGGTGGGGAAGATGCCATTGGTGCGGAGCGCCTTGCTATGGCACTTAGCGACATACTGGTGCTCCTAGAATGTGAATGGTGCGAGGCCGGCGTATACTTCACCACTGCTGTCGTGGGACTCTTCCTAATCTCTGCCCTCACCTCCCTGGTGAGATTAGGAGTAGATAGGAAAAGATCTTTGGTAAAGTCCATTGGTTTTAGGAGATTTGTGTCAATGCGGTCCACAGCGGCCTCCAGGGTGAGCATGATCTCTGTGACGTAGCCCTGCATGTCTTCCCCCTGCTCAGCGACAGTCTCCACCAGACGCGACAAGATGTCTGACAGCATGCGCGTGTTCAGTGGGACGTGGAGTGCACGGAACACCTGGGTGCGAAGATGACACAGAAAATTGTTATAAACGGCATAATGCACACATACAGAAAGCATATATGAAGCAGAATAATAAGCAAATATATGGTTCCCAAAGCAAATTGCAGTATTCATTCTTAAGATGGCATACGAGTAAGAATATGACTGTCAATACAAGACCATTTAATAATAAGCCTCATGTACATGTTAAATTTGACCTACAACAAGTCTTAACAGATTCTTAACATTGCACTATCCCTAACCTAAAAATTTTAAATAAATTTCAGGAACAACAATTTACTTTTTTAACTGTAATAAGACACTTGCTCACCTGTAAAGACCTGCCTGCATAATGTCTTGATGAACAAGACAAAGCCAGCTGCAGCGCCACCTGTGCCCAGCGATGCTCCACATGTGAGAGAGGAATGACCTCCTTACAGATACGTATCACATGTTTCAACAGGTACTCAAGCTGTTCCGCGCTCTTCATGGTCAGGTTACGCGACGTGGTGTCCTCAAAACTCCACAGAGGCTTGGATTTCCTGGGGGAAAATGATACACATAATTTGACATCTGACAACGTGATTGACATGGTCTTAACCATTTTAGATGCGTGACTCATAAAACTGGCTAGGATATTTTTTGTTGGTAAACACACTGAACATTTCCGTGATTTGATATTATTGACCAAAATAAAACAGTATCTCCACATCTTAAATTCTTCTATAAGTGAAAAAATTAGCCTTATCAAAATTGTATTATAATCTACTCACTGACAGTGCACTTCAGCAGATATTTTAGTATGAAAAAAAAAATACCAGACATGATAATCATATTAGTTAATTATCATAAACTACAATACCTAGCAGTCATGAAGTCTATAATTCCTGTCACCACCTCTTTCATGGAGGTCATGGAGTCCACATCCACCATTTTGGAAACATTTTCTGGAGTGATGGTGGAAATGGAGCTGATGCTGATGGTNTGACCTAAATCCAAGAGATGGGTATGGGGGCCCTTACCGTCTAGGAGGAGAAGCGGTAACGGTAACATGGCGGCGGAGCCGGCGGAGCCAGCGGAACGGAACGGACGGGACTAAAACCATGTGTACCGCCAGCGCTAACGCTGGTGGTACAATAATTACACAGAAGACTTGTTTGTATAAAATAAATGCAGACATAGAAAACCATTCAATAGTGTGTAATTTATATATATTACCAGGTAATTCCCTCCTGAATACCAGCTCTGAGGCCAGGAAGTGACCAGAGTGGCTGGACACACTGGACATGTCAGAGGATATAGAGCCCATACTGCCAGATACAGGAAGAGTGTAGGTGGACGTATTGGTCACTGCAAGCTTTAAGATCTTCAGAGCCTCTCTCCAGTGGGAACCCTGGTGTAGAAGAAATGTTCAGTTATTATCTACTGGTTATCTATATAAAATTACCCAAATTTTATCAGATCATATCAATAAGAAAACATGCATGGCATCAGCATTTGCTTTGACCATGTGGATAGACACAGCCAATGGCAAAATGCAGTGACATCACTTTGTCTTCACATAAAAATGTTTTCAATTTCCAGTTTTACAATTTTTCTTCAAATTTACCTCTATGTATTTGGCAATGACCCTGAGGAGCTCTGTGTTAATGGCCTGGGAGGAGGTGGTGCTCATGTCCATGTAGTTAAAGATACAGTGAAGGATCTGGATCACAGAGGCTTGGTAACAGGATGGACCTTTCTCTAGAACCTACAACATGGAGTCGAATACATAAGAACCTGATACAGTGAAGTATCTAAGTACAACATGGTATAAAATGTATTTTAATTAAAATAGATAGGTAATTTCAAATAGCAATATTTTTTTCCAAAATTGATGGAAAAGAAAGAAGTTTCTTTCACCAATAGCTAACAATTTCTTTGAAGTGAACTCCATCTCTTACCTCAACCAGGAAGTTGATCATGTCCAGGCTGAGTTTGGAGTAGACATCATTGAGATACTTGACCACACACTTGGTCCACTGGTGGCTGTCCTTGTTGAAAGTCCCTCGGCTGTATAGGGTCATTACAGTGGCCAGGTTCTCCATCTTCACAGGGGGCTCCATACACACCTAGAGCAAAAACAACAGAATCATGTGTTATGTAGGATATGGAAACACACATTATGTCATTACCTTCATAGGGAGCTCCATACACATCTATGATCTAGAATATGTACACCACTATCATGTGTTGTCATACATACATGTAACATAACATGTACTCCCTTGCATATATATTATACTGTACTATTTAAGATTGTGTGCTCAGGCCCACATAGGCCAGAGATTGAGAAGTGACACAGTATACTACCTCCAACACACTTGATATGTCCTTTGTTCTAACTTGCTGACAGAATTAAGTTATTGGTTGTTTTGGTGTCAAGAAAAAAGGGGTGCATTCTAATCAAAAAAAGAAATTTATATTTCAGTATATTGGTGTTAATGAAAAAGAAAATGGGGATAGAAGATATTATAAAAGTCAAATCAAAGACTAAAAATCTACAAAATATGTATGCTATTTACCTGTGCAATATGCTCTGCAGCCTCAGCACAAAGTAAAGTAGGAGCTTCATAATTGTACACTAAGTATGGCAGCAGAGCCACCACATTCATTGGAAAACCTGGGAATAAAAGGTGTTTATATACTGGTGGTACAAACAGCGCAGTTTAGAAAATACAATACACAGCTTATAATACCATGAAAGACACCTATTGTTTGTAAACATATACCAGAACTCATTATAGATTTTGACTAGACTAGTATACTTCACTTTATAATAAACATTACATTATTTTACAAAGTTAACCTGACAATACATGCAAGTGTGTCAAATCTGAGCATTTCATAATTGTCTAGCCTAATGCCCCCATGTAAGTGAGTATGTGAGCCCCATACCTGATGCCTGAGAGGGGTCAACCACAGGGGCAGTGGAGCACAATGTCAGCTTGGCCAGCAAGGACCAGGTGGGCTCTGCTGTAGTAGATGATGTGCAGCCCTGAAACAGAAAAATTTGCAAAAATGTTACTTGCAGTACAAGTCTTCACGTCAAGAGAGATGGACATCAAATCATTTTGGAACCCCTACATGTTGTAAAATTTCAAAACTTCATCTATGCCATCCCTGTACTATATCTGTATGATAGAAGGTAGCAAATCACTGACACAAAGGCATATGCACAAGCTGCTCTAATGCTAGGTAACTGAAAACAATTCTACAATCTAATAAAATTCTTGTTTCTGATCCTTCCCTTGTACATCTTAATAGATTTTAATCACCATCGAAGTCGCGATCAAAATATACATGATCACCAGCCAGACTACAGATTACAGTATACGCACCTTGAGTAACAAAGCTTGTAAACCTGGGAAACATGGCCACTTGATTTGCTGCTGAATCTTGTCCAGCTTTTCCCTGCACTCTAGCCGTTCTGGCTGAATTCTCAGAAGTAACTGCGTAATGAGAAAGGCAGAGAAAACATCAGATCATTCAGTATGGTTTTGATTAATAGTCTTAGATCTAAGTTTTACAAGGGAAAAAATTAGTTCAGAATTCTTAGCAGTTAAAACAGGGCTCTGACAGAACTTACTGAATTTGTCAAAGTATATTTCATCTGCATAAAAACTGAGAAAAATACTCTAGCCAGCAAGCCAGCAAGGATTTCTGTATTTCAGAAATCCTTTGACATGTCACGTGTACTCACCTTCTCCAGCAGCCTAATAGCCAGCAGGAACTCATATTCGTAGTCCGACTCCAGCATGGACACGGCCATCCAGAACATCTGGGCCAGTATGGTCAGTTTATCGTCCTGGCTGGACGTGTCCTGTTGGATATTCTTCAGAGACTGGGCACTTCGAGACCGGGACAGATTGGTGGACTTTTTACTGGACTCTTCTATGCTGCTCTTTGGTCTAGGGATTGCTTCAACTAGTAGAGGGACAGGAGTTGTCTTTTACAATGAGACTACAAGTTTCATCCACTTTTACAGAATTTTTTAATCACAAATGCTACCATATACCTTAGTTTATTAAATAAGTGAAGTAAACACCTAAAATGCATGTGTGAAATTATTATTCAAAACAATGGGAATGACAACTTCATTGCATTCTACAAAACAATCACAGATGAAAATATACAGCAACAGTGATGGCACTGAATGGTGGACAACACCAACAAAAAACGCAGAACTATTCTGTGGTATTTAAGGTAGAAAATGGCTAAAATGATCAGTGCTGACCTTTGACCTCTGCCACCACAGGTGGTGACGATGCCATCGGTGCGGAGCGCCGTGCTATGGCACTCAGCGACATACTGGTGCTCCTAGAATGTGAATGGTGCGAAGCCGGCGTATACTTCACCACTGCTGTCGTGGGACTCTTCCTAATCTCTGCCCTCACCTCTCTGGTGAGATTAGGAGTAGACAGGAAAAGATCTTTGGTAAAGTCCATTGGTTTTAGGAGGTTTGTGTCGATGCGGTCCACGGCGGCCTCCAGGGTAAGCATGATCTCTGTGACGTAGCCCTGCATGTCTTCGCCCTGCTCAGCGACAGTCTCCACCAGACGCGACAAGATGTCTGACAGCATGCGAGTGTTCAGTGGGACATGGAGTGCACGGAACACCTGGTCGTGAAGATGAGACAGAAAATTGCTATAAATAACTCATCATAAACATACAAAACTGTATATATGAATCAAAACATTTTACAAATAAGATGAAGCAAAAAGGAGACGCCAAATGCAGTATTCGTTCTTGAGATAGGACATGGGAAAGAACATGACTGACAATATAAGGCTACTAAAAAATAAGCCTCATGTAAGATTCAAAACACCGAACCGCCACCAAACCCAAGAATTAGAGGTTAATTTCAGCAACATCAATTTACCTTTTTAAATAATAGCAATTTTACCTGTAATAAGACATTTGCTTACCTGTAAAGACCTGCCAGCATAATGTCTCGATGAACAGGACAAAGCCAGCTGCAGCGCCACCTGTGCCCAGCGATGCTCCACATGCGACAGAGGAATGACCTCCTTACAGATACGTATCACGTGTTTCAACAGGTATTCAAGCTGTTCCGCACTCTTCATGGTCAGGTTACGCGACGTGGTGTCCTCAAAACTCCACAGAGGCTTGGATTTCCTGGGGGGAAAATGATACTCATATTTGACATCTGGCATGGTGATTAATATGGTTTTAATCATTTTAGATGTCCAACTCATAAAACTGGTTAGGATATTTTTTTGTTGTTTAAGACATTGAACATTTCTGTGATTTGACATTATTGTCCAAAATAAAACAGTATCTTCACATCTTAAATTCTTCTATAAGTGAAAATATTAGCCTTATCAAAATTGTATTATAATCTACTCACTGACAGTGCACTTCAGCAGATATATTTAGTATGAAAAAAAAATACCAGAGATGATAATCATATTTGTGAATTATCACAGACTATAATACCTAGCAGTCATGAAGTCTATAATCCCTGTCACCACCTCTTTCATGGAGGTCATGGAGTCCACATCCACCATTTTGGAAACATTTTCTGGAGTGATGGTGGAAATGGAGCTGATGCTGATGGTGGACTGGGCTGGCATCATGCCTGTCTGCTCACTGCTGGCTGTGCTCTCTGAAATATAACACAAACATGACATTCATATATAACACAAACATAACAGGGCTGACATCATGCTTGTCTGCTGGTTGTGCTCCCTGAAATTCAACAAAGACATGACACTTAATAAAAAAAAAACATGGCAATGAATACAACAAAAGTGCAACATTGCATCAATATAGCACTGTCTTCAACACATGCAGGTTGTGCTTTATTTTGTTTCCTGATGCAAAAAATAAAACCTGATGCCATCATCCCACGTACCTAAATCCTTGGCTATGGAATTAGACAGTGCTAGCTGGAACTCCTCTTTTAGTTCCTTGTTGATGAGAATCAGCTTGGCTATCCCCAAATTGTCTGTCTCTACACTGAGCACAAGCAGAATATTCAACAGCAGCTTCTTACAGTGCTCTGATACCAGGCTACGGTTGTTATCCAGACCTAAAACAATATGCATATACACTGTAGTAAGATGTAATACGAGTCAGTGCCAGTACCAGTACTTTTTTTTTTTAATCTTAATTCTTTATTTGTCTACTGATCCTTTGGGACAGAAAAGTAACAGGAGATAAGTGGCAAGTACTTGAACAAATTTACTACCTGGCATTTTGGCATATGTTAGTGTTAATGTGGCAGTCTGACCTTATACAACACAGACACTGGGTCAAGCACTAAGTCTATTTTATGTCAAAAACACTTGTAACCAGGCAAGGTAATGTATGCTCTCAGATATTAAAATATCCAATATAGTATTATATTACAGCAGAATTGTCATCCTACATTACACAAAGCACAGTGACATTACTGCCACCCTCCTTACCTAGGAAGATGATATGGAACATCAGAGGGAGATGCATGGACCAGTCTATCTCCAAACCATCCACTATCAAATCTGTTAACAGCATCACTGCCATGTTGCACCTGGAATTAACACACAGAGAATGAAAGATGACACATAATCATAAACTTAACTTCAACATGGGCAATATATCGTCCGGTTAAGTACTTTCAATAAGATGCCACATTGTTCTACTTTCTGTAGATGTGTCAAACAGAGAACAGAATTTGTTACCCTAAGAAGAACAGAATGATAAAGAGGCTCATGAGAAATTAAGTTTATTTAATTTAAAGTGCATGAAAAATGAACAGGTTTCTTATGAAATTCAATATCTTATTTCCATCCTGACAGAGAAAGAAAGGTACAGTAACTGTATCAGTCAAGTACTTTTTCCTTTCTCCATCACAGTTTCCTTCACTTTATTTTCTAGCTGTTATATCAGTGAGATTTCTCACCTGTGGAAGCACTGTATCTGTGTGCCACTCTCAGGCAGGTGGTAGTTGAGAGGGGCATAAAAGCCCCCATATGCTGGCATGGGTAGGGGGTAGGGCTGGGGGCCCTCTAATGGGTCCTCTCCTGACTGCTTAGGGACACTCTCATCAGCTGGGAGATCAGGAATCAAAATGTACTTAAATTATGTATCATAATTTATATTTACATCCATTTTTTATTCAGAGTGCCAGTCGAAAAGAGTTTGATTAATTTAAAAGATAACAACATATTTTGAAATTTGAAAACTCACATATGATATTCTCATTAACTTTGGGTTTATTTTCATAGTTGATCTAATTTGTTTGTCTCAATAAATAGTAATTAAATAGGCATTACTAATTAACTTAATTAAATATTAGTCTCGTGGGAAAACCATGAATTAATACTGACAATTAATGAACTCATGAATCACTATATTTATACATACGTGATAATTCAGCAGCAGCAGATGTCAGTGAGAGGCCGCGCATTTCCTTCACGCTACCGTGACTGGAGCCGCTAGAGACACTGCGGAGTGAGGCGGCTGAGTTGGTCCTTGGGGTCCTGATATAAATGGTACAAATCAAATAATTATAGTCTTTCCCATGTGCAAAACTAGTGCTGTGTTTGAATAGAAAATTATTGGAATATTAAATGAAATGACATATTAAACAACACATATATTCCTACTTTGATACATGTAGTTGGGTATTAAAACATACTTTTTAGCAATCCAAGCTACCTATTCAATCTTGTAATTGATTGTTTTATACCTATACAATAGTGCTAGTGCCTTTTAGGGTGGTGATTCTACACACGTTTTTCTCAAAATACTCAGGTTAATATGTGGTGGTGACTAGCTTTTTTTTCCAGAAAAAAGATTGGCTCATTCATGTGGTGGAAAAAACCACTAGAGTAACCCCATTTCTACATACAGCAGCTCTCTCTCCTCCAGGGCACTTGCACTTCTTCTCTTAGTGTGAATCTGTCCTTTTTCCAGCGGGCTTCCCTCCGTCCTCTCCATAGTGGTGTCAGCGGATGAACCCTCCTCTCCGTACTTCCTGAAGTTGGTCAGGCGGAAGAAAGGTGGAGTCTCAGTTCTGTCGATGTTGAAGTGGAGATTCTCGATTGTCTGCAGCTCATTCATGATTTCCTCGATCAGTCGATCTGGCCGTGTTCTAGCTATGTACACGGTCACAAGCTTGGCCTGGAAAAAGATTCAAAGTATTTGAACTTTACGAAGGAAGAAGTCTTTATTACACAATTTTTGAAACCAGAAATGATTAATAATACAGTTTTAATCAAATTTTCACTTAGGCAATAAAGTCAAGATTGCAATTACTGTTTATGTGCATATTATAATCATTGAATCCCAAGTAGCAACATATTCATTTAATAAAGATCATATTAGAGGTGCTTTAAATAAATAAATAAATAAATAAATAAATAAATAAATAAATAAATAATCAGACAAATACAACTTGTTACTCAATTTTATTACTTACAGTTTGTAAAAGCTCTGTGGGTGCCATGCCCGTGACAATGATCATGAAGCGTATGATAATCCTGAGGTTATTTGGCCAGTAGTGGACCAGGGCTGACCACAGGTTCTCCAGCTCACACGGGTGGTCATCTACAAACTACAGGGGAGAGAAAACATGGTTTTCTTATGTGAAAACATGTCTTTAGAGAATTTTTTTATAAATCAAGAAAGCATTAACTTTTCTGGAAATATTTAATGTTTTTATCGAATTTGAATCTTCTACACCTAAAGTATACCCAACAAACTGAATTAAAAAATAGATGACTAAATAAATTGTGTGTATGATGACCCTAAAGCCAATTAAATTATTAAATTTTCAAAATCAAGACTGTTGGTTGAAAGCAACACATTGAAACTCAAACAAAATCCCTTAGGTCAGGGGATGCCAACATGATAGTGCTTAAAATGCATAACCATCACACGCACTCACTTTCAGTGTAATATAAAACATGTTGTTCAGCACCATCTCTGTGGCCTGCTGAGAGCCCCACCCCTCCCCCTTCAGTGGGGGCTCCAGGTCCTGGGTCCCCTCCTGAGCCCGCAGCAGGGCGTCAGCCCACACATTGAGAGGGGGCAGGTGGGGGTCTACAAACTCCAGGTTGTACAGCCAGGGAGTGAGAATCTGGAGGAGCACCTGGCGTATTGCTGGTCTGGCTGTCTGCAGTCTGTGGGTGATCTCTGGGAACGTACACACATGTTCAACAAATATCAACATTACGCTCTATAGTTTGTTCAATTTATAAAAGAACATATATTCAATTTTAGAATCCTTTCTTTGTAGGATTTGAATGGTTATAAGAAATACTTGAAACACAAAATATACGNCAAACATGACTGGGCTGGCATCATGCCAGTCTGCTCACTGCTGGCCGTGCTCTCTGGAATATAACATAAACATGACATTCATGTACATGTATAACACAAACATGACTGGGCTGGCATCATGCCTGTCTGCTCACTGCTGGGTGTGCTATCTAAAATATAACACAAACATAACATTCATGTACATGTATAACACAAACATGACTGGGCTGGCATCATGCCCGTCTGCTCATTGCTGACTGTGCTCTCTGGAATATAACACAAACATGATATTCATATATAACACAAACATGACTGGGCTGGCATCATGCCTGTCTGCTCACTGCTGGCTGTGCTCTCTGGAATATAACACAAACATGACATTCATGTATAACACAAACATGACTAGGCTGGCATCATGCCTGTCTGCTCAGTGCTGGTTGTGATCGCTGGAATATAACAAAAGTGCAGCACTTCACCAACATAACATGGTCTTCAACAAATTTAACACAAAAATGTGACAATATGAAATTTCATCTGGGTGATGCTTCATTTTAATTTTATTTCATGACATGAAATAAATGCCATTATCCAACATACCTAAATCCTTGGCTATGGAATTAGACAGTGCTAGCTGGAACTCCTCTTTGAGCTCCTTGTTGATGAGAATCAGCTTGGCTATCCCAAGGTTGTCCGTCTCCACACTGAGCACAAGCAGAATATTCAACAGTAGTTTCTTACAGTGCTCTGACACCAGGCTACGGTTGTTATCCAAACCTGAAACAATATGCATGTACACTGTAGTAGATAAAATGAATCAGTGCCAGTTCTTTTTATGCCTATTGGTCCTTTGGGACACCTAAGTCTAAGAACATGCCGGCCTAAAGCAAAAATACAGGAGTGACCAGTACTTGATGAAATTTATTGCCTGGCTTCAATTTTACTGGTATTTGGTAAGGGACCTGTGTTAATGTGGCACTGTGACCTTGTGAGACAAAGATTGAGTTGAAAACTAATTCTATCACTTCACTAAACACACTTGCAAGGCTTTGTCCTGACGTACAATTCAAAATGTATACTGACACATATTAAAATATCAAATACAGCATAAGAGGAAGATCCACTTCACAGTGATGTTATGCCCCACCCCCACCTCCCCTTACCTAGAAAGATGATATGGAACATCAGAGGGAGATGCATGGACCAGTCTATCTCCAAACCATCCACTATCAGATCTGTTAACAGCATCACTGCCATGTTACACCTGGAACCAACACACAGAGAATGAAAAATGACACATAATCATAAACTTAACAACAGCATGGGTAATATAATATCTACTTTCATTGAGATGCCACATTGTTCTACTTTCTGTAGATGTGTCAAACAGAAAACACAATTTGTTACCCTAAGTAGAACAGAATGATGAAAAGGCTCACCAAAAAAATTAAGTTCATTTAACTTAAAGTACATAAATAGTGAAAAGGTTTCTTATGAAATTCAGTATCTTATGTCCATCCTGACAGAGAAAGAAAAATACAGTATCAGCCAAGTATCTTTTCTTTTGCCCACCACAGTTTAAATCACTTTATTTTCTAGTTGTTATATCAGTGATTTTAGCAAGTTCTCTCACCTGTGGAAGCACTGGATCTGTGTGCCACTCTCAGGCAGGTGGTAGTTGAGAGGGGCATAGAAGCCCCCATATGCTGGCATGGGTAGTGGGTAGGGCTGGGGGCCCTCCATTGGGTCCTCTCCTGACTGCTTAGGGACACACTCATCAGCTGGGAGATCAGAAATTAAAATGTACTTAAATTATGTATTATAATTTATATTTATATCTGTTTTTTATTCAGAGTGCCAGATGAAAAGAGTTTGATTAATTAAAAAGATAAACTAACAACATATTTTGAAATTTGAAAACTCATATTTGATATTCTCATTAACTTTGGGTTTATTTTGATTCATTTATTTAATTTGTATATCTCAATAAATAGTCATTAAACAGGCATTACTAATTGACTTCATTAAATATTGGTCTCATTCAAAAACCATGAATCATTACTGACATTGAATGAACTCATTAATCACTATATTTACACATACGTGATACTTCAGCAGCAGATGTAAGTGAGAGGCCACGCATTTCTTTCACGCTACCGTGACTGGAGCCACTAGAGACGCTGCGGAGTGAGGCGGCCGAGTTGGTCCTTGGGGTCCTGATATAGATGGTAAAAATTAAATAATAGTCTTTCCCATGTGCAAAACTAGTGCTGACTGTGTTTGAATGACATGAAATGACATGTTAAACAACACATATATTCTTTGATACATGTAGTTGGGTATTAAAACATATTTTTTAGCAATCCAAGCTACCTATTCAATCTTGTAATTGATTGTTTCATACCTATACCACAGTGCTTTAGTGCCTTTTAGGGTGGTAATTGAACGTACATTTTTCTCAAAATAATCAGGTAAATATGCTGTGACTATTTTTTTTAACTAAAAAAAAAGATTGTCTCATTCAATTGGTAAAGAACAGATTTACAGCCTTCACTGTTAAAACACTAGAAGAAACCCATTTCTACATACAGCAGCTCTCTCTCCTCCAGGGCACTTGCACTTCTTCTCTTAGTGTGAATCTGTCCTTTTTCCAGCGGGCTTCCCTCCGTCCTCTCCATAGTGGTGTCAGCGGATGAACCCTCCTCTCCGTACTTCCTGAAGTTGGTCAGGCGGAAGAAAGGCGGAGTCTCAGTTCTATCGATGTTGAAGTGGAGATTCTCGATTGTCTGCAGCTCGTTCATGATTTCCTCAATCAGTCGATCTGGCCGTGTTCTAGCTATGTACACGGTCACAAGCTTGGCCTGGAAAAAGATTCAAAGTATTTGAACTTTACGAAGGAAGAAGTCTTTATTACACAATTTTTGAAACCAGAAATGATTAATAATACAGTTTTAATCAAATTTTCATTTAGGCAATAAAGTCAAGACTGCAATTACTGTTTATGTGCATATTAAAATTTATTGAATCCCAAGGAGCAACACATTAACTTAATAAATATCATATAAGAGGTGCTTTAAATAAATAAATAAATAAATAAATAAATAAATAAACAGACAAATACAACTTGTTATTCAATTTTTTTTTACTTACAGTTTGTAAAAGCTCTGTGGGTGCCATGCCAGTGACAATGATCATGAAGCGTATGATAATCCTGAGGTTATTTGGCCAGTAGTGGACCAGGGCTGACCACAGGTTCTCCAGCTCACAGGGGTGGTCATCTACAAACTACAGGGGAGAGAAAACATGTTTTCCTTAAATTTGGTAAAAAGTGTTTTCAGGGAAAAAGTTAAAAAAAAAAAAAAGAAACATTCACATTTCTGGGAATATTTAATTTTTTTATCAAATCTGAGTCTTCTACACCTAAAGTATACCACACAATCTGAATTAAAAAATAGATGACTTAATAAGCTGTGTTAATAAACTGTATGATGACCGTCAAGCCAATTAAAAGATGAAATTTTCAAAATCAAGACTGTTGGTTGAGTCCAACACAATGAATTTCAAACAAGATCCCTTAAGAATATGGAGTCCAATATGACAGTGCTTAAAATGTATAACCATCATATGCACTCACTTTCAGTGTGATATAAAACATGTTGTTCAGCACCATTTCCGTGGCCTGCTGGGAACCCCATCCCTCCCCCTTCAGTGGGGGCTCCAGGTCCTGGGTCCCTTCTTGAGCCCGAAGCAGGGCGTCAGCCCACACATTGAGAGGGGGCAGGTGGGGGTCTACAAACTCCAGATTGTACAGCCATGGGGTGAGGACCTGGAGGAGCACCTGGCGTATTGCTGGTCTGGCTGTCTGCAGTCTGTGGGTGATCTCTGGGAACGTACACACATGTTCAACAAATATCAACATTACGCTCTATAGTTTGTTCAATTTATAAAAGAACATATATTCAATTTTAGAATCCTTTCTTTGTAGGATTTGAATGGTTATAAGAAATACTTGAAACACAAAATATACATAATTNAGGAACTTGTAGCACTTTTGAAACATAACCAACTTGTTTGAAAAAAAAAAAAAAAAATGAACATTGCCAAACAAATCACTCGAAGCAAAATGCAACACTTTCATTCTGTTATACAAGTACGTTGAACCACTTAGTAATGAAACAGCAATTACTGAAACAGATTTTATGCATGTAAAAATTCAATACAGAAACAGTATGTCACATACATACACAGGAAAAATGGGAGTGTAGACAAAAATTCAGTTCATGAAAACAGTCCAGTAAAGAACATGTTGGAAAGCCATTTACGCACATGTAAATGAAGTGATATAATAAATTTCTCCTCAATAT
Organism: Lingula anatina; assembly: GCF_001039355.2. The sequence continues at coordinate 536,321 of NW_019774414.1, forward strand.
GCCCCGGTACTTGCTAAATGTAACTGTACAAATAGTAAGATAAAGACAAAGCAGGACATCTCATCTAACAAATCTATGAGCAAAGTTTGAACATTATTTAATTCTTATCTCAAGTTTGACAGTCCAGTAAAATTCATCATATCGAACCCTTGTGAAGAGGGATACATATACATATGACATGACACAATATTAAAAACAAGAATACACACGTTTGTAACAAGGTGAATCATTAGCCTAGTGGCTGGTTTTTGAGAAAAAAATGTAGCATAACATTTATATGTTCTATTATACCACCAAGTCATAGAAATACATTTTAAACGGAACACAAATACCATATCTTGAGAACAATTACATCAAATATTGAACGACATAGAAGAAGGACATCAAATTTCAGCAAAAGTAAACAAATGACAATGAAAAGCACACAAGTAAACCGGAAGTCACGAAATGTCGTCTGCTGTCACCGCCAAATAGCCTGTCACTGCTTCACAATGCACAAACTGGTGCATGCTGGGAAACAGTGTCACCAAGGCAGTCACACTTAACTCACCTGACTTTGTGTCTAGTAAAGCAGCAGAGGAAAGGAAAAAATATATACTTCTAAGAAAAATAATATTTCTTCTAATGCACACAATGTTAAAACATGAAACCAAATAAGGAGTTTCAGAGATATAGTCTGTTGTAGTTAAATGTTCAACAGAGATTAATTATGGTCTGGTCTGCTTCACAAAGTAATTGTATTTTTAGTTGGTCAGAAATTACGAATTATTTATGATATCAATGTGTGGGCTTGCTTACACGTGCATGCATGTACACGTGTCTGCATGTCACAACTTTTTGTAACGTCATTTTTTTTTTCCCTCTAGTGATGGATTGTATATAAAACTGAGGTGCATTGACCTTTGCGAAGATGACCTCCAATCTGTTTTATTAGAATCTACATGGCAGACCTTCAGAGTATTAAAAACTATGACTAGAACAGATCAACCAGTATTTGAACCTAAATAATAGTCATAAACACCAGATATCAAATTCCAACAGAAATCGGCATATATATATCCAATTAATCAACACGGAACAAATGTAAATTGTAGATAATAACTGGTGAGTCAGTTAGACAAAAATAACAAATGAATCAGAATGCAGTATATAAGAAAAATTAGAAGAGAATTTCAGGTGGTCTAGGTGTTCTTACTTTTTCATCATGTGTCCCCAGAAGGACATCTAACCAGCTGTACAGGTAGCCATCCTCGTTAAGTCCAGAGGGGTCAAACACTTGACCACAGCATACTACGGCCGACATGGCATGGACAGCTGCCAATTCAAAGTCTGTACAGGCTTCATCTTTACCTTGTCTGAAAACATATAATTTTTATATATAATATATAATATATAATATTATATATTTACTTTGCCTGGAAACATCATCAATGTCCTTCAATATTCGATATACAGTTGCAGATACAGAGAGCGAAGGTTCAGTTTAAAGTCCTTACTCAAGTTCAAGTCTCAAGTTCCTTTTAATAAACAAGAACAATATCTCCTCATACTGATTGCGAAAGGACCACATTAACATATAATATAAAAATTTCTTTAAAACATTGCCATCAAAAAGGGTTGAAATAAGTTCATCAGGTGCTGATTGATCAAGACCAGCCAAGTCTTCCAAAGACATGAAGTCAACTATTTCATCAAAAAAATAATTAATATTCAATCTAAAATTTCATTGAAAATTCTGACCATAATCTAGAATAATGTCTAAATCTTTCCCTGACATTAAGAGTCTACCTCCTGTCTACTGCTCCAAACATGGTCCCAAATCTGCCGCTCCAGCCAGCAAACAGGAAGAACAGGCTGTAACGGAGGTCCCGCGATAACAGGCAGTATCTGTACTCCACTGAAAGAAGAGCAGATTATTCAAGAATAAATGAAACCTGACAAAGCTGAACTTTCTATAACCTTAGTGTAGAACAGTTTCATTAGCTATGTTATTATAATAGACTTGTGAAGATTCTTTTGTCTATAGCTATTTATATTAGTTTGATCTTACCATCCAATATTTCATCTGCTTGCAGTCAGATTTCATCAGGGAATGAGGTTGTGACAGGTATGACAACCTGTCACCCCCTCTGGTGTGCTATTTGGTCAGATCCTATTTGGTCAGATACAGAAACAACACGAGGAGGAGCTTTTCCGACATATCAATGCACAACATGACAGCATTAAGTTCACAATAGAAAGGGAAGATGACAACCAGACATTACCCATGCTGGACTTACAGCTTATTAGGAAGAATGATAACATCACAACAGACATTTATAGAAAACCTACGCATACAGACCACTACCTTCAGTGGACATCCCACCACCCTGTCCAACAGAAGATAGGAATCATCAAGACGCTGATGCATAGGGCAGACACACTGATAAAAGAGAAACCCAAGGTAGAGATAGAGAAGGAAAAAATCAGAGTGGCTTTTAGAAATTGTGGTTACCCAGAATGGGCTATAAAAGAAGGGGAAAAGAAAGGAAGAGAAAAACAACAAAGGCCCGAGAACATGACTGAAAAAGAAAAACCCAAAGGATATGCAGTACTACCTTACATGAAAGGGGTTAGTGAAAAGCTAAAAAGAGCATTCAGAAAAAGGAATGTAGTATTACACCATAAGGCAGGACAGACACTAAGAGGCATCCTAGTATCCCCAAAGGACAAATTAGACCCAGGAGAACAGTGTGGAGTTGTATACCAGTGTGAGTGTCAGGTGTGTGGAGAGAAATACATCGGAGAGACAGGACGTTCCTTAACTGAAAGAATCGCTGAACATCAAAAATCGATCAAAAAACATGATAAAAAATCTGCCCTCAGCCAACACCAGGAACAGACAGGGCATTGTATAACATCAACAACCATAGAAGACATAATAATCTTGGAAAGAGAGCCACGAGATCTACACCGGAAAGTTCTTGAAGCAATTAACATCCGCTTACATGGGGCCAAGTTGAATCGGAATGATGGGACTGAGCTACCCAACCTCTACCTACCACTCCTAAGGGAGGGGCAGGCNAGAGGACTTTGGGGACTTACTAAAGCTAACAATTGAGACAACCTACTTCCGGTACCAAGGGCGTATTTACGAACAGGTATATGGAATGGCAATGGGCTCTCCACTCTCTCCTGTCCTGGCCAACCTATTCATGGAAGAGTTTGAAGAGCAGGCACTAAGAACAGCCACCCACCCACCAAAATTTTGGGCCAGATACGTCGATGATACAGGGGTTATAATACAGAAACAACACGAGGAGGAGCTTTTCCGACATATCAATGCACAACATGACAGCATTAAGTTCACAATAGAAAGGGAAGATGACAACCAGACATTACCCATGCTGGACTTACAGCTTATTAGGAAGAATGATAACATCACAACAGACATTTATAGAAAACCTACGCATACAGACCACTACCTTCAGTGGACATCCCACCACCCTGTCCAACAGAAGATAGGAATCATCAAGACGCTGATGCATAGGGCAGACACACTGATAAAAGAGAAACCCAAGGTAGAGATAGAGAAGGAAAAAATCAGAGTGGCTTTTAGAAATTGTGGTTACCCAGAATGGGCTATAAAAGAAGGGGAAAAGAAAGGAAGAGAAAAACAACAAAGGCCCGAGAACATGACTGAAAAAGAAAAACCCAAAGGATATGCAGTACTACCTTACATGAAAGGGGTTAGTGAAAAGCTAAAAAGAGCATTCAGAAAAAGGAATGTAGTATTACACCATAAGGCAGGACAGACACTAAGAGGCATCCTAGTATCCCCAAAGGACAAATTAGACCCAGGAGAACAGTGTGGAGTTGTATACCAGTGTGAGTGTCAGGTGTGTGGAGAGAAATACATCGGAGAGACAGGACGTTCCTTAACTGAAAGAATCGCTGAACATCAAAAATCGATCAAAAAACATGATAAAAAATCTGCCCTCAGCCAACACCAGGAACAGACAGGGCATTGTATAACATCAACAACCATAGAAGACATAAAAATCTTGGAAAGAGAGCCACGAGATCTACACCGGAAAGTTCTTGAAGCAATTAACATCCGCTTACATGGGGCCAAGTTGAATCGGAATGATGGGACTGAGCTACCCAACCTCTACCTACCACTCCTAAGGGAGGGGCAGGCAAGGGGGGGGGATCTGACCAAATAGCACACCAGAGGGGGTGACAGGTTGTCATACCTGTCACAACCTCATTCCCTGATGAAATCTGACTGCAAGCAGATGAAATATTGGATGGTAAGATCAAACTAATATAAATAGCTATAGACAAAAGAATCTTCACAAGTCTTCTATAACCTTGTTATACAGTTACATAAACATGAGCTGATTAAGACCTTCTCCTAGGTTGTTAGTCAGGTATCATGTAAGATTTCATATTTTGTTTGCGTATGAACAACTACCTTTGGCTGATACCTGTACCAAGCCGACGATTATCCTCAGTTCTACAACAACTGATTCATCTACAACAACTGATTCATCTTAAAGTCAGTAAAACACATTTTACCTTTATAACTGAAATATTCATGCATTCACCAATCAATAATACTCTGAACAGATATTCTGAGACAAATATTAAAGTAACCTTGCCCTTGTCTGGCCCTATTACCTGGTGTGTGTATGATCAGCTGTGTCACAAACCCAGCAAAGTACACCCTGATTTCCTGCAGCATGGGCTGTTCTCTGTCCCCTTCATTGTCCAGGAAGATCCTAGCACCATCTATGTACTCCACAAAGGTGGGACTCAGGGTGTGCCTCTCAGCATCCACCACCTTGGTATTGCTGGAAATATACACACTGGGGTTACTGGTGAACTGGAGATGTGTGGCACAGCAAGATTGCAGTCTCTACACATTGTGGCATATTCCACATATTATTATATAAGGATCAATTTCAGGCCAGTAGCCAGCAATTTTAAAAGGGACAGGGCTGCTTCAAATGGTGAAAAGATGCAGACATGCTGAAAACTTTTCAGAAGGGTCGGACATTTGGACAGGCAGTAATGAAAAATTTGCCGGACCGAATGGATTTTTGTCGGACCGAAAATCACCCAGGCTATTTGTTTGAGACAGATACTACCAGCATGATTAGGTAGCTTAATGTGTTTGTGAATGTGATAGATTTGAAATGGAAGGGAAAAACGCCATCGGTTTTTATTAGTATTATATTTATATGTATTTTTATTAGTGAAGTATGTTGAATGATGACTGTAGATTCAAAATTGAGGGTCTTAAAACTCTTGTTGGTGCTTTGGGCCAACCAAGTTCAATTTTTTACTGGTCCAAACAAATATCCCGGTCATGACATGTAGGAACTGGTAGCCCAGCCAAGCAGTCCACTAGCCCTTGGTTAACGAGCTACTACTCTTTAGCCCTGTTATGATTGACAAGTTTACTAACCTGTGAGCAAATGTCTTGTTCTCAGCCAGCAGTTTAAATATTCTGACCAGCAGAACTCGTAGAGCGTCTCTTTTCTTCCTCCTGGCAACTTTCTCCTGCTTCCTGTCAATGGCTTCCTTGATGTATGGTACCAGTTCCTCCACCAGGGCTCTGGAACAAATACAGCAATAATTACTCTTATTTTTTTATTTATTTTTTTTTTATGAACTTTCTTTCTTCATTGCACAGAAAGCATTTTTAAGTCTAAAGAGACCGGTTTCAGATGTACTGGTTTCAGATGTAGATTTTTGCAAATATGGATTGAGAACATTGTTCAACTTTGAAATTCAGAAAAACAGTTTCAGCCATATCATGCAGGAATGATGCTCCCACAAAGTTAGAAATCCATCGATAGAAAAATCTCATTACTGTTGTAAGCACCAACACCACCCAAAAAGTCTGATTCTGCCTATAGTCGGAAAATACTCATCACTGATTATAAAACTATTGCCAGTTATATCAGTTGTGATACAACAATCAGTCCACACCTGAAGGAATCTGGATTGCACCTCCCCAGTCCATTGACGATGGTCTCCCTAGTGTCCAGTGCATCACTACGAATGAGGGGAGTGAGCTGCTTAAACAGGTTACTAGCACACACTGTGACGACACCTGCTGGACGCGGCTCTGATCGCTCTGAGGATGAACTCTCAGGTGATGAGCTGAAACCATGGAATGGCAGAATTATATTTAGTATGACTATTATACGAGTTGTGTGTCCTTGCCAAAGAATACGCATCAGATTATCAGCTTTTTTGAAAAAAAATTTAAAAACACATAAGAGACATTTTACATAATGACATTGGTAAGGGAATAATTTTCTGCCTAATGCTTCCAACAAATAACATAACTCAGCTATACCAAACAAACCTCCACTTATAAAATTAGAAAAAGAAGTAAATACAATTTCACACAATATCCATTATATCACTTTAATTCTCCTTACTTATTTCCTTGTAGTAAAGTTCTGGTAATCTTTTGTAAAGAAAAACTTATCCTCAAAGAGAAGTAAGGCTTAAAATAACACCCTAGGCCCAATCAGTTCTCACTAATACATTGGGATAAAAGATTCAAGTCATGTCCACTACAGTATCAGTAAAAAATCCATTCCCCCAACACTTTTCCCCTATCTTCTCACCTGAGTTCTGGAGATGAGCACCTGGGTGTGGCACCTGGTCCTGATGGGGCTATACAGCAGGCAAACACCACATAGTTCCTCCACAGGTTATTATACAAGTCCTTCTCACTGGCCATCTTCTTACTGCCGGACCTCAAGATGGACGATGAGCGGGTGTCACTTACTATGGAGGGGTTGCTGGATTGTAAGATTATAAATGTGTTTTTTACAATACATTTGATACATTATATATCTTGAAGAAAACTTGATTAATCAGCTTGCATCTAAACTATCACTAAGATATTCCCTACAGCTTGAGGTAAAACAGATCCGCATATTTGTAAAATAAGATACTTTTACACAGTCTCCTATGTGCAAAATTCTGTTCTTATTAACTGTATAGATTTCCATCATTTTCAAATGTAATCCAATAATTGAGAGATCTGAAAATTTCAACATTTTATACACTTGGCAAATTGGGTAAACTCTTATAGTCTTTGCCATTCCCTAGGCATGTTTTAGCAAAATGCTTTAAAATCTTTAAAATATTAATCTGATTTATGTCTGCTTTTGACATTTTTAAAAACAAATTCGGTAAAATAATGAATTATTTGGCTGAAACTAAATATGTTCTGAAGTGATACCAGGCATGACTTCTCTTACACATTAGGATCCATATAGGACTGTAGCCTGTAGTACACGATGGGCCAGGCATGGGCTATAGCATGGGGACAGCTGGTGTACAGGCAGTCTTGACCAAGGAAATTGGCCAGACAAACCACCCAGGGGTCAAACTCGTTGGTGACCGCTCCTGACCGACTGGTGTCAAGGGTGATGTTGTGCTCGTGATAGCCTGCGACCCACACGGCGGATGTTCTCTCGCACAGCCATTGTAGGTCAATATTGGAGGCTGACTGGATGGCGTTCTAGAGAGAGGAAGGAAATGTATTCCATTATAAGAAATAAAATCGACTGAGGATAGGGAAAAGATCTATTTTATATGGAATCAAATAGATTGTATGGCATATTACTGAGATGGAGGAATGTGTTATTTATAACAAATCAAATTTTCTGGAAAGCAGTAAGTAGAATAAGAAACTGCATCTTAAAAGAAATCAAATTTCACACTTTTGTGGCAAAACATACGGGAAATCTCAAATTTATTTTTTCATGCATGGAAATTCAAATAATAAACATTAAAACTCATTTCTGTTTCCAATGACGACTTCTATTTATAGTGTCTGTATAAAAACAGGTATCATGCAAGACACTAAAAGAATCTGTGAAAAACATGAATATAAAGCAAATGAACAGTACAAGGCCTCAATATTCTAATTTTTCGATCTCGAGTTCCCTGTAAGGTGTAGATATTCTACCACAAACTAAAACTGTGACCAGGCAACCTCACCTTTTCCTGTGATGGCAGGTAGGGCAGCAGTTTCTCTATAATATTTGGCATGGCCTTGTCTATGACATCTATAACACAGGGGTCATCAACCTGGAGGTAGAAAATAAAATTCATCCAGCTTCTTATAATGTAAAATGAAATATGACTATGATATGAACTATGTGTATTGACAATAAATTGCAGTCTTTATTATTGATCAATGAATCATTTTATATCTTTAATCATGAGTCTAGATACTATTTCAAAACTGACATTAGAATATATGTGTACTTTTTTTTGGCAATTATTTGTTGAAATATTGTATTTTGGCATATTACAAATCTTCACGGCAGTGAAAGTTATGTGAGTCAGTAAATGAGATTACCAAAATATACACATATTAAACATTAGACGGAAGTATAGCCCCAATATTGACAAAAACTTTACCTTTGATGTACCCAGGATGCTGAAAAGTGTGCGGACCTCCTTGAGTATACAGGCTGCCAGTTTACGCGTCAGAGGTTTACAGTTGCACAGCATGACCAGGGCAAACCCCTCGATCTCATTCATCACGTTAGCATGGCTGCTGCGGTCAAAGGGAAGCTTGTGGGCAGACAGCTCCAAGTTTTCAGATTTATCCTGAAAGGAATTGTACAAATTTCATACTTTGTGTTCTTCTATGAATCATTCAGAAACACAAATTTCAAATCAAATAGTTTTGTAGTGGGAAATGTGAAAGAGGGTAAAAAGTGTAGCACAAATCTTATAAACACTTACTCCATTACACACACATATACGCATGCACACACACATTTCACCGCATACATTTTACCATGCACATGCACATTTTACTAAGACATCTGCACATGAAATTACATACACAGTATTTAGGAGCAATCCTACTTTACTATCAATGGATGACAGGGCAGCAAAGCCACCTAGACTTATCTTACTTTAGCACCAAAGGGGGACTGGGCAGCTGTCTTCCACTGTGTCAGGAACTGTAGCAGGACGCGGAGAAAGTTGTCCAAATGCTGCTGACCTGGGAATGAGTCACCAATCTCTTTCTGCACAAACTGAATGAAGCCTGGAAACAGACAGTACGAACATTAAACCACACCAGTACAGTTAAAGTCACTACTTTTTAAGAAACAAATCAAAACCTCATTAATGTTACCAATATTACTGTAATTATTGCATCACTACTACTCTAACTTCAAACACTTAGCTTAAAATACTGCATTATTAAATGAAAGTTAAATTATCTTAATTGATAAAACTTAACTACCAACACTTAGACTCAGGTTTTATCAACTCACCATGTAAAACATCTTCTCTCCAACTTGGAAAGTCCAGTACAAGATTCTGAAGTGCTTGCAGTGACAACCTACAATAAGAGGACATCAATGAACACTAGTCGTACACTTGAGGTGACTTAAACACCCAAAAAATTATTTATCACATTTTGACTTCATAGCCTGCAAAAACCCAATATCATTTGAAATATCTAACCAAATAAATTCTCCTGTTTTTATTTCACACAATTCAGGACAGCATCATAATTATTACTATCATAGGGACTGTCATAATTATCAAACTTCATTATGGCATGAGTTAAGGTCCTTAACTGCCTTAGTTTCTCGTCCACACTGATCACTAGTTGAGTTAAGAATAACATCTTTTTATGCCTGTTTTAAATCAGACCTCACTGTAATATGGAAGCTTTTTTGTAATCAAAGTATACGTTTTTGGCATACTTACTCTCTGAGTTTCTCGTCCACATGAATCATGAGTCGCGTAAGAAGATCCACCACCTCAGACTTCTGCATGCCCTCAGGGAACAGACGAGGAATGGCCGCTACACAGGTACGGAATAGATCAATCTTAGCTTTCCTTTCCCCTCTGAATATGGAAAATTTGGTAAACAATACTGCATATCTAATGTAACACTATACATAATTCACAAAAGACAAATACAATAACTTAAAAATATAGTTACAGTTCCACAGGAAAAAATCCCTGATGCCTTAGAATCACTCTATTTCGAAAGTTTATCAGTTACAATTCATAAAAGAGCAAAAAAACAGATCAAAATACATCTTAGTGGCCTATCCTTTCCAACCCTTTTCCATTTCATATTCATCAACTCACATCATGAGCTCCTCCAGGTCTTTATTCACATTCTCAGGTTTGGTCATGGCCAGATTCCTGCCCACTTCACGGTCCAGCACCCTGAGTATCCCATCAAATGCCTTCCTAATCTGTGGATAATAACTGGACATCCCTATGGTCTTGGCCACTCCATCAGTCAACATCTTATTCAAGAAAGTCTTCTTGACTCTCAGGGTGTTTCCAGATGGCATCACTCCCACGGTCTGAGGCATGGGAGGCTCCCCGTCTTTCTGCTGTAAACTGTCCGCCACTACCAGGAAGGCACGAAGGCCCACGCTCATACGTTGCGGGTTTACGACCCGGATTGGCTTACCAACACACAGCAAATCAAAGACTATTTCCCTCATGGCAAAGTCTAGCCTTTCCTGGAATTGATAAAGTATTTAAAATGTATAAATGCACGTTACATAAATTGTTCAAAGGATTTCAAACAAACATCAAAGGGGCAAATGAACAGAGAAATGCTACAAGTCTAGTATTGTGTTGTTATAAATGAAATATCAGAAATTTTTAACTTTTCTGAGACATGATCAGGATATTAATTCATGTAGCTATGTGGTTTTATTTCTTGCTAGTTTACCTTAAAATATTTATGAAAAAGAAAAGACAATATGTATGAAATCTAGGATTTTACATGCACTTATAGAGCTGGCCATTTCAGGATATCATCTGCTTTAATTCAAATCAAATGAAGAGCACATGTCGTACCTGTGCAACAAACTGTATAATTTTGACAAAGATGTTGAGTGGTGTGTCCTTTGGAATGAGGGACCTGCCCCCCTTTGGGAACAAACTGCTGGAGATGCTCTGGAGTTTACTCAACGTGGTCGTGTTACTCTCACATTTGATTCTGATCATATACACCCTGGAAGATATAATACAGTGTATGATGACAATTATCAATACACCTTCTATTTTGTGGCTGGGTTAGAGAATAGAAGATGCAAAAGGATAAAAACTGCTACGGTGAAGGCTTATGGAAAGTATCTGATTATTTGGCATAATTAATTTCTTTTTAATCCTGATTGTGCATCCACACATTCTGCAATCTAAAGAGCAGTAACAATAACGTTTATCAACAGAAATTTATTTGAAACATTTGAATTAATTTAAGTGTCATAATTTTAAATCAAGAGAGAGAGAGAGAGAGAGACAGAGAGACAGAGAGAGAGAGAGAGTGTCAGTCACCATAAGAGCCTGTAGAGTGACTCCAGTGCCACTCTGGACATCTTAGGGTCTCTGTTCCTCAGCTGTGTCAAACACATGGTCAGGAAAGGGGACCAGTTGGCCAGGAAAAATGACTTCTGACTCACACAAAGTAAACATGTTAACATGGGGTACAGGGCCTGGAATATACAATGAAAGTATATTATTATGTTATGTTTTATATGCTACTAGGAAACCGACTTCTCTTTACATACCTGAAATTTTTAGAAAATGGTGAATATCAGGAATACAAAAAGATACAGGGTAAGACTATATTCCCTTCTTACTTTAAAAGTCCCAGTTTCATTAAAAATTTGACAAAAAAAAAAAAAAAAAAAAAAAAAGGAATTTAAAACTGTGCAACAAACTAAAATCTTACCAGCTGGTGTTTCTTTCTGGTGCTCATTTCTGTGGTGGTGGTGAAGAGGCTCTCTACAAAATTCTTCAGCACAGGGACATTGACTTCATGTTTGACCACCTGGAATGGAACAGATTGGAATGGGGAATAATGACAGGTTTGTCAACTCGACACATTTATACAAATTTGACAGATCATTTGAGATCCATTTCCATTGTTTTCAGATGTTTTTGTATTTGATTTGTTAACAACTAGACAAAGTCAAACAAGAGGTTCAAGCAATTTGAGTATTGTAACTTTGACAATTTTCAAAACCCTGTGACAATACTGCATTGTAACATGAGCATATTATATGGTTATCATAGAAAAGACAATGATGTTGTGAAAATATATTTCTCATATGATATCAGTATCATTTCACTCACAGAAGCAACTGGCAGCAAAATCTCCACAAACAATCCTGCCAGCGCATGTTTGATGTCCTTCTCGCGAACTTCAAGGAAATAGTTGCCCAACTCCTGAAGGAAGTGAACACAAGCCTCAAACTCTTCTATTGGATGCATCTGGAAAATAGCAGAACAAAATATTCTATAGTAATAAATTTATGTTGCTTTTATCAAAGGATTAGTTTCTCCATTCATAAACAAAGGAAAAAAAGTCTATTTTATTTTGCCATGCACAGATCCCAAATCAATTCCTCAGCACTGTTTGACAAAATCTATCATACTGAAAACTTTGAAATACAGCAAATTTTGATTAAAAAATTAAGCTCTCAAGATATTATTCTCATTTGCGGTTTTCAAGCAATCATAAAGATAAAGCAAAAAAAATTTTTTTAAATACGTTCAAAAACAACAGACCTTGACCCTGAAGAACTTGAGTCCCATAAGGAGGCTGATGATGGCACTCTGTGTGATGGCAAGACTTTGGTCTTTACTACGTAGTTCCTTCAGCTCTAACATGAACTTCTTACGTACTGCCTGGAACCTTAAGATAAAAAATAACATAATATTATAATCATTTATTTAACACATGGAGTTATTTTTTTTCAATCAGTACAATTCTCTGTGGCAATTACAGCCACATAAAGTACAGAAGTACAGGAAAAATCCTTCTTCAAAATTATTCTCAGTAATTGAATATCACAAATTATACATTATATATTCACTGTTGCAATATTGCAGTTACATTTCCCAAAGAGACCGTTCCTTTCACCATCCATTAATGAGCAATCACTATATTAGAAAATATATGCTTATAATACATATTAATACCAGTGTTGTTATTTAATACCTGGATTGTGCTAGGACCCCTATCACCTCTGCATACAGGTCTGATATTGTGGACACATTGGTCCCATTGGGGCTACTGGCTGGGCTGCAGTGTGGAAAGAACACAACATCTCCATATAATATTATCTTCTCATTTCATGACACATTACTATGAATTCATATACAATTGTATCATACATATGTGAAGATAACAATTTAAGTTTAGTTTCAGTATCTAGTTTTAGATTAAAAAGATCATGTTTTTGTGTAAGTACGTACATGTAACTGTATTTTGCAACATAGAAAAAACAATTTCATTTTAAAGTTTCTTATTATCAGACAGAGTATTATATATGGGCTGCAAGTTCTTTGTATTTTTGCCTGCCAAGATAATCAACCAAAATGTTTTGTTTACGATAAACAATTTTACACCCTCTGTTTTCTCACTCACATGTCTTTGTATTTAAAATGCCTAAATGCCTGCAGGAGAAGGTGGCTGATCAGGTCGTCTTGACCTGGATGGAACGGCAACTAAAAACAAAAAGTTTCTATTATATGGATGAAATTCTCACAAATGGCAAAAAAAAAAAAAAAAAAAATCTTACATTCAATTTGGCTCAGATAAATTTAAAAACTGATTCTTTACAGCTTGTTCATTAATGTGACAAATTTAACACCATGTTACATTTGACTCTCAAACAGCACCTTTCTCTTTTTTTCTTTTTTCACGTCCCTTACCTGTTTCAACACCTCAATGAGAACTAAGCAGTAAAGGAAATCAACAGCAAGCTGAAAGTATTAAATGAACAATTACTTTATATATTATAGAAATTGTTAGCACTAAACACAAGAAAAGGCTTTAAATATATAAGAAAACAGACATGTAATGCAATTGATATTATATAAATCTTGCCCAAGGTCAAAAATATTTTATCATATAATCTTTATAAAATCATTTTATGCAGTTCTCACCTCTCTTCTTTCCAACAAGTATTCTCTTTCTGTCCTGTCCCTAAATAGAGATAAAAACATTGTTTTTTTAAAACAAATAATTAATAAGAACAAAACACCTAGCTGCACAATTTACACCAAATTTTGCAATATGAGTAATTTTAGTTATATAAACAAGTAATTTATGTCATTAAAAAACAGTTTATATATTAAATGCACCCCAATACAGATTCAAATATTGACAACCCTCACCCTCTTAATTATAGAGTAACTTACGCTGCCGTTTTACTTTTCATCTTTTGTTTGAGCTCATGTTGCAGAGAGCCATCTGGTGGACACTGCCTATCAAACCACTTGTACAGTGTTCTCAGCAGAGAGGGAAGACAGTGCTCGGCCACATTGCCCAATGTGCTTAACAGCTACAAAATAGACCAAACATGGCTAAATATGATTCAAAGTTGGTGACACATTATTGCACAACCAAGCAGTTTGCCTCTATATTGGCTGATTATGAATGCTGTTACATAAGGATGCTACTTGCCAGCATAAATAAGACAAGAAAACATATCTACATGTATATCTCCTCAGGAGCTTTGGTTCAACTATTTCCCATGATTCAATTAAGTGTAATAAATTAAATTTTCTATTAATTGTTTTTCGTTTCAATATCAAACATCAATTTTACCCTGAGGTGAACAAACAAAAGAACTAGCTAATGATCACTTTACTGAATTAAGCACCCATCAGTGTAAAAACATTATTTTATTTATCTTTATTTAATTTCAAATATGAATTCATTTCCAACCAGCACACCAGTCTTGACTTGAAGATAGTTCAGCAAAAAACTGTGTTCAAATAGTGCAGAGCAAAAGCTGCACTGTCCTAACTGCACATGTGCCTTATCAACTGTAAACACTCCATCATCAACATAGCTATAATGTACATTGTGGTTAGACCTCATACTGACATTTCCATTATGATGTGACCTGGCAGCTATTTGAATTCAATAATTCAATATTCTGCACTTATTATTACCTCCTTGACTTTGATTTAAATAATTTATCATTTAAGAGTAATTTTGGTGCATTAACATTCTTTTACTTTATTTTTAAAAATAATGGACCAAGAAACATATGTTGCCTAAATTTCTTAAATTTTAACTATCCTATCCTAATATTAATTATCCTAATTTTACACATAAAAGTCATTTCTGTAAAGGAACTTAAATATTTTTAATGTGGTATTGGCATCAGTTGTTCATCTACAAGAAATAATTGTAGAGTTAAAAACTTAATTGCTATAATATTAATCAATTATCCCCAGCCTGCCGCCATGTTGTACTGGTCACTACCTCACCACTTTTATCATTACCACTTTAATTATAATACAATTAACCATGTAACAGATTGCCCTGGGTTTTATTACCTGACCAAGATAATTGAATAATGTGTTATAGATAATTTTTCTCTGCCATACATCATAGATTATATTGATTTTATCTGAATAAACTTGATTTATTTTTGGTAGTGCTGTATGGATTTGAAGAAATATAACGTGACTGTCTACATCAGGCAAATACTCCACATGAAATAAGTGCATCAACAAACACCTTCCTTTATTGAAAAAAAAATCTTATCATACTATAAAAATATTTCTCGTAGTCACCACTTTTCCATTCTAAATGAATATAAGTTCATACCTGATCAAACTCTGTGTCCTCTTTCCGCTGTAAAGACTTGGACAGAGGTCTTTCCTGTAAAAAAATTATCACACTGATTAGATTAATAAGGACCTTTATTTATCATCAATATTGTGTGAATTCATTTTTTTAGGGTTGCAGTGTTTGTATGTCATACAATTTTTTATTTTTATCTTGTAAATATAAAACAAGTTTACTTATCAAAAAGTCATGTCTTTTATGAGTTACTTGCATGGAAGTTCATATACAAAACAAAGCCTTGAGGCAAACAGCTTTTCAAATTTTCAGCAACAACAAAATTAAAGAAATTTGCATCATGACCTGTCAACCTGAGGTGAATTATGATACTTTTAATGAACACCTTCTGGTTCAAAAATAACCTAAACCACACATAACATGACATCCACACTCTATAATTATGCTAATACTTATAAAACCAATCCCTTAAAGTAAAAATAACTGTTGTCTATTACACAAGATGTGCCACGGTGTTTATGTCACTGTAAATGACATTTCTCTGGATTGGCTACAAAAAATGCTGTTATTCCTGAAATTCACTTTTAATTTTGATAAGACAGCCATTCGATTTAACCAAAATAAAAACGTTATACATCTTCACTAGTTAAAAAACCTTTAAAAAATTTGAAGTCAATGCTTCTGCTATAATTTTGCTTAAATTTAGAAACCATCTCAGACAAATGAAGAAAATTATCTAAAAATTTTGGTGTTTTTAAAAAATTTTATAGTACTGATCTATTTTACACCCAGTTTTACAATAAAGTTTCAAAATGAACTGGAGTTTACCCACCAGTGGCTCTGTGAGGACCAATTCAATTTTCTGTTCCGCTAAAACAAAGAATTCAGCAAACAACGTCCTCATCACAAATTCTCCTGGACGGATATCGGTGTCTATATTAAAGGTTGGCGGGAATGCCATCCTGTCTTTACTGCCTCCCCAGGGCAGAGTTATCTGTGATGGCTGCTTGGTGTGTTCCTCAGTAGAGTCATCTGCTGGCTGGACTGAAACCAAATTGATATTGATATGTACACTATAACATGTAATACAGAAAGAGTGGGTTCAGTTTTCTGATACAGTCAAAGAAGACGGTTAATATTCAAACCAACTTACGTCATGCTATCAACTGTTTAATGTCAGCAGACGTTGGTAGCAGAAAAAAAAAACATAATGGCTTGTCAGTCAAGTTGATATGCCAGTTTCTTTAACACTACAGATCAAATAAGGTCAAAGAACATATTCAACAGAGTAATTACCCTTTTCTTACTCATGCTTGTCAACTCACCAAATAAAGCCTATTCAACTATCCACATTTTTGTGTCTGGTTCAGCCCTTTCAGCAAAGTCATTTCCAAACATTGTTCTTGCTCAAAATTTTAAGTTCCAGTTTTTAAAGAGCCTCTTTTTTACAAATGAGAACAGCTCTGCCTATCAATTCTTATCCCAGAGCAGTTAAAAGACCAACAACGCTATAGCTTTTCAGCAAACAATGCACTCCGATTCTCGGTAACAGTACTAACGGTAACAATGACAACAATAAAGAAAACAACAACAACAATAATAGCAGTATTCCCGCCTCATGTGTCGTGCACTGACAATGTATGTCATCCCCAGCTGGCGTATCTCATACTTATACCATGCTCAAATATGACTGAAGTTCCAAGTACACAACAGCTTGTGGATCTCTACATACTATACTTCAAGTTGCCAATCACAAATCAGGACAAAACAGGGGAGGAATTGAAGACAAAATATTCCAACATGATACTGCCTAGGGCCAACAAAAATAACAAATTGTAAATTGTGAGGAGGACAATATTTTTTTGGGACACAGGATTGGCAAGAGACAAAACACGATCAATCCTTGGATGACGTCAAAAAGAAGGAGAGCAGGGGAATTGGTATTAAATCAATCTAATATGACTATTATTCTAATTTCTAAAGAAAGAAAATTGCATTAATGCCAAACCACAATATAATTTTGCTAACTAGGATGTAGAATGAAACTGAAGAGTCAGAGTAATAGAAAATACAATAGTGTTCATCATTTTTATTCTGACTTAATTGCCAATTATTGTTCTCTTTTTAGTATAATCACCCAAAATCTGGTGCAAACATTAAAAATACCAGACTCAATAGATGGTTATATCAAAACATCACCTACTGACGTCTGCTTTCTAGACGATATTTATTTATTCCACTAATGTCATCTTGTGGTTATGCAAAATTACTCAGTCATATGCATTTTTCTTCATCAGAAAACAGACTCCGAGTACCTGGTGCCCCTACTAGGATAAACAGAGATTAAAGAGTGGATTAATGATATCAATGTGAAGAATGTGACATTACCCCAATAGATCACTCATAATCCCATTATGTGGATAACAGGAATTTCAGAGAACAAAAGTAAGGCCTTGACTTTCATATGGCAGTTGTTGTTCAGTGCAATGAATGACTTGTGTTGACTATTTAACCTTAACTATTTCTAATTTTTATGAGTAAAAAAAAAACATCATCCTGGAAAAGGAACCAGAAAAAAATCTCGGTTACAGGTGAATTTAGATCACAATCATCAGATAAAAAGTGACTAATTACCTCGAGTGCAACATAGAAACTAGGCCTGATTCAACAAAATCAATTTTAATTTGAAATACTTCAGTTATCACACATGTTATAAGCAGATAGTTCACAGTCCTTTCAAGCCCCTGAATGTGCCCCAATCAGCTAGGTTATGACCTGCAAATGACCACATCTGGGCCAATACTGACCACAGCTGGTGATTTTGTTCCAACCTTATCCTTCAAAAGATGTAATTGTGTTTGTAATTTCATAATGGGCCCATGTGTCTGAGCTCAGAAATTATTCCAAAGTAATTCAACATCGTTCTAGAAAAAATTACTCTCCAAAATTCCAAACAGAAAATATCTGATGTACTTTCTTTACACTTTTAATAGAAAGATTAGGAAAATAAGCAAATATTTATCAAGTATTGGCGGTGAAGGTATGAGTCAACCATTATAAATATTGTAATCTTTATTAGAGTTTATATCAGGTAATGAAATCCCACATAAATATCACTTCATAATTTATTCCTCTACATAAGCTTTTTGCTTTCTAAAACATATTTTCTAACTTCTTTTCCTACCAATTAAGTTCAAGGTAGTTAAGATGATTAATGTGTAATTGCTTTCTTTCCTGGAATATGAAGTGACGAAAATCCCATGAAATGAAGATATAGTAAAATTCAACTTTTCCTTTAAAAGGGAAGATAAAAGTGGTGTCATTCTTAACCTGTCCTGGGTAAAAATTTGTCAGTCTTTAAACATGGTATATTATATTCTAAAAAAAAAATGCAATACTTAATATAAGCACTTTTATTCCCTACCAGAAAGGAATACCCTTTCGATGATTATTTCTCAATATGTGAAATATACACTGATCTTATATCACATGCGCCCATGTAAACATATATAAACTTTAAATATTATAAAATATGTATATGTATTGCAAGACAATCCTCAAATGGAACATGTATAGCAGCTGATATGAGGTCTGGAACATTAATGCTAAATCCTATCTCCAGACACACTAATAACCATCATGGTATTATATCTAATCACATAATAATGACAATATTGTTCACACCACCATGATTATAAACAACTCCATGTCGTTGCAAACATCAACCCGAAATAAATCCTTATATCTATACTGGTAACTACACCTACAAAGTCTTACCATAACTTGTGTCCCATATGCGTGCAGATGAAAGTAAACCTCATAACCATATTGATCTGTAAACGAAACGACTGGCCTCATTTCCTGGTCCCCTATCAATCACATACCAGGATGATATTCTATTTTAAGCCGCGGCAATAGGCAGCACGGATCATGTGACAGGTCCCACCCAGACTCCTGTGGTTCTAATTAACTGCTGGTATCAATATATTAATCTTTTATCAGTCTGGACACCACATGTAAAGCATGCGCACATGACCAGGGAAGTTCAATACTTCTTTCACGTCAATTTTTTATTATTTTTTTGCGAGACTTAAGGTTTTATCTTATACCACTGATTGATCAGTAAAATATTGTGAGTTCCTTAAGATGTTCTCTCTGCCATCTTATATGGTGCTTTTATATTTTAACATTATTTATTAATCATTGTTATAGTACTATACCCAGATATATTTAAATAATTTTTTAATTAAAAAAATTATGAATACATAGGCAACCCGTGCCTACAATGTTAAAACAAAATAACCCCCTTCTGGCACAAGAATAATATTTAACAAATGGTTAAAAAGTGTTTTAACTATATACATATATATATATATATTTATCTCAAATACAATTTTTAAATTATGGCCACAGATTTAATAAAATTTTATACAGCTTAAAATGCCACAAGCTACTATGCTAGCTATACTTCTAATGCTACTGTTTGTTTACATAGCAAAATATAGAAATAAAGATAACAAAATAAATTAAAACTAGATTTAGACTATGAATACTCACTCTGGCCATTCTGTGGCAGGCCCAGTGGTTCCTCTCTACTCTCAGCCATTTCAACTGTGTCTGGGGTCTTTGGATGTAGATATTTGGTTAGGGTAACATCTGTGAAGAAGAGGATATGAGAAACTGCATACATTTTTTAAAAAATAAATTTAATTTCTTGTGCCAAATTTAATACAATTAAAATTAAAAATTAAATTTAAAAAAATAGCTTGCTGAATATCCTTGGAATTGAGATAATTTTTCCGTAATCACATCACCTTATAGACAGTACATTGCACTTTGTGATGAAAAAATACTTCCTATTGTCATTATGTGTTATCAAAAGTTTAATTCTTTGAATTCAAATGGGTTGTTTAAGGTCAGTTTTAATGGGTACATTTAAACAAAGTTTTTCAATCCTCTACAGTTTGAAGTTAATAGCTGGAGGGGAATGTCAAAAGGTTATCTGTTTCCAGTTTCATAAATCAACTTCCTGTAGACTGCCATATGGAATCATCATTGCAGAAATATTGGGTTAACCATTTACAAAGAGTAAAAAATTATACGTGAATAAGAAAGTATCCTCTGAATTCCGAACGTGTTCTGCATATTTGTGACATCAATTTACGCATGTTTAACATGATCAATACCACAAAATCCAGTCAGCAATAACATCATTACATAAAGCAATAAGCAAAATTGGCCTTTTCATCCTGAAGCAGTGACTCAAAAGATCAATACAACAATTAATTAAACAATGCATTATGTAGTATAAATCCCAAAATTAAGCCTGAGAGCAGCCTTTTCCATCACTTTACTGCTTGTAATGTAGAATTTAAGATCACAGAATATTGATTAATAACCTAGGTATTTGCAATATAACATCTTAGATCATAGTCTTGTGAGCCTTAAGAGTTCATTCAGTGTTATATGAGATCATATCCCTGTATAAACATGCAAAGTATTTGACAAATTTCACGAAAAGATGTTGTTAAGTGACTTTGATCAACTTTTCATATTGCCTTGAAGGCAAATTACTTATGGACATTACTCTTCCAAAATTGAACAAAGCCAATAAATTATGTTTTACAAAACACCTAGTACATATAAAGAAAAATAATTGCTAAAAATGCCTAGAGGTCTGAAAAGCCAAATCGGACAAGACACATGAACAGACTTTACATAAATTTACATGATTGCCACTGGTGCAATACTTTTGAGACCTATTTTAAAATCTCTTTTTCCACTTTTGGTCAGTGTATTGCTACATGTAGTTTTGCTTTTTGGTTGCTGGTAGGCTCAACAAAATATACCACAAGCTTTCAAATCTTTAATCTAGGCTTCATGTAGAAATGACTTGGATACTTAAGAGTTAAACATGAGGATACATATGATGATAATATGTCAGTAGCAAGTGACATAAAGGTGCACTTGGTTTGGGGGTCATTTGACACATGCACTTGTGTGTACATTGGCAAGTTGTAAGGAGTGAAATGTTCCTTATACGTGTGGAACTATGAACAAAAACATGAATGCAAGATAAATTATGTATGAGGTTTTCCCTCCACGGCCTAGGTGGCGTAAATCATCAGCAGTATTTAGATAACAACGTTAAAAATGCAGAAATACTAACACATTCTTGATATCACTTATACCTTGATGATTTGTGGTGTATCTATAGACTATGCACTTAACGACATATATGGCAATCAATTTGATAAATTTAAAAAAAACATTTTGTTAAAAAAACTAAAAATATTAATAACTTGTTTTGATAACTTAAGTAGCATAATAGTAGACTAGTCATTTTGCAGCTTATTTATATGTCTTTTCATTTCATGATGAAATCTATTATTTACTAATTTATTTATTTATTTGACACTAGACTTCAGGTACTGAAGGGGTACTGTGAATGTGACTTTGGCAGTGTCACCGAGTGTCATTTGCTGTCGGTGTTTAACCTGGTAGGAACGACCGTAGTAACGACACACATGCAAAAAATGCTGTATAATTGCAGACAAAGTCCATTTTATGATTATGGTCCATGCACAATAATTTTGTCCTAGGCAAACTCCAAAACATTTTTTTCTTGAACTTACCTTGCTGATTGTTTTCTTGGGCCTCTAATGTTGCCTCGTTCTCACTGCCGCTCACCGGAAGTGTTCCGAGAATCACTTACCATTGGTCAATTCCGTGGGCCGACAAATGGGGAGCAATCATGGGAAATAATATTTCTTTTTTTCCTTTATTGATCCGACGACACGTTTATTTGTATCATATTTACACCAAACACATTTGCTATTACTTAAATTTTATTTGCAGCATCACAAGCCATCGTTGTATTTAGCATCTGTTAGTAAGCAAATCCAAGCTAATAAATTCTCCCTGTCCTCATTTCCATAAGTAGGTCACAACCAGAAACCGTGCACTCACATTTGTGACAGAAATAGGGGGAGGGTCTCCCTAAATAAATACAACAGTAGCCTAGATAGCAGAGTAAGTATGAAATACCGTTATGTTCACTAAAATCAGTCATTTTGCAATTTAGATGAAAAAAATGCGCAAGTTGAAATGATTAAATTAGCTGTGGGCTATGTAACAAAGGGTAACCGGCTCACTTCCTTGTTTGCTGACACACTTTGACTTAAAAATTTTTTTAATGTTTTTCTTCCTTTTTTCTCCAAAGCATCCTGCATTTCACGATGTGGAAGTTCAAAGTTTCAAAGTTCAAAAATACCACCCCTCATCTGCCAAAAAAGGAGGTATGAATGTTTTGTCAGTTATTTTATCATTCTTTTGACTCTCAATCAAGTTAATGAAAATTTCCTTTTTATACAGTATTGGTCTTTATAAAGTCTAGATTTGAATTCGAAGCCATTGTTATTAAAATGTTATAATCGAGGTTGAAACTATATTATTTCACATATTACACATTTGAATAGTTGGACAGTCATAATTTCATCCTAAATGTATTATAAATAGTAAAGATAACTACAATTTGTATACTAGTAAATATTTATCTACATGTATGTACATGTATGTGAACATTTCCTCTTCTGTTTTTAGTTTTGGATAAGTGATTTGACCATTGCAAATTTGATGCAGTCATGTGGAAATCACATCAAGGCCAGCTGCACTCTGATGGCATTCAATGGACCATCAGCAGGTTAGTTACGATTAATGTGATTCGAATAAATTCACCATTTACATCTTTTCTTTCACCAGAATATCCATATTACTGTGTTAGTTTCTGTATTATCTTTGTGTTATATTGTGTTCCCATGGTGTGATTGATTTAGCTTTGAGTTGTGCAATGGTATGGTAGACAATGCCATCACCCCTTTGCTGTTACAATTTACATTATATCTTATTTTCAACTTAAAGTGATAGGATATGTAACTATTAATAGATGACATTGAATTCTAAAGTGACACATTTTAAATTGTCTGCTGTAGGTGGTGGAAGTGTGTCTGTGCTCCCCTTGGATTCAGCAGGAAGACAGGCCAAGACAATGCCTTTAGTGCAGGCACATGCCGGTATGAAAAATTTAAAATAACTGTTTTCAGTCATTTATCTTTTCCCCTTTTATCACACTCTATATACTGTGATAACGCCCAACAGTATTCCTTTGTCAGTATTTATCTAGTATGAAAAAACTATATAATTATGTATATATCATTCAGGAGTATCCACTTTTTGCATTTTGATTTGTGGTTGGTTTTACAATCCGTACTATGTATGTACTATATAAGAATGCAGATGAGAAAAAAAAAGGGTGGGGGGAAATAGCTGAAGTTTTGTTTATCAGTGTATTGAAAAAAATGTACTTTGATTTTTCTCTTTTTTGTGTTTTCAGATTTTGTATCTGACATGGATTTTAGTCCTTTTAATGACAACCTTCTTGCAACTGGATCTTTTGATTGCACGGTAAATATTTCTTTTTCCATGGGAATTTCTTTGTAGCAAATATGAAAGATATCCTTTAACATATGTCCAGTTGTGGTTTTCTAACCTGGATATTATATAGATCTTTGACTTTAAATGCTGTTTGAAGCTTTATAATGCACTCTCTTAGTCTTAACCTTTTGCATCATCAAAACTAGTATTTATATAATCAAAACAACATTTAGATGTTGCATCTCTGTATAAAAAACTTCTGAATTGGAATGTTGTAATTATAGTTTAATTTTCATAATATAATTTTATCAGTTGAAACAATTGAGTCCTTTAGATATTTTATAAGTAATCACAGATTTTGTTACTCAGATTAAGGCTATTTTTAAGATTGATATCATGTTCCCAGGTGAAGCTATGGGACATTCCAGACGGGGGTCTGACAGAGAGCATACATGACCCTGTGCTGTGCCTTCCTGCAGAAGGCAGGAGAATAGAGAATGTACTGTGGCATCCATCTGCCGACAACATCCTCACTGTCTCCTCAGGGACTCATGTTAAGATATGGGATGTTTCACAGCCAAGAGAGCTCTATGGTATGTATGTCTCTTAAGCATGTTATTTAAGGATATGATCTAAATGCATAATTGTATTGTCTGTGGTAATACAATATTAATATAAGAATATTATCATGAATATATAATTATTATAATTGTTGTTGTTGTTGTTGTTCTTTGATGTTGTTGTTGTTGTTGTTATTATTATTAAGTAGTAGTAGTACAGTGTATGTCTGCACCCTTCTTAAGACTGATTAAGTTTTAATTTCCACCTGTCCAGTACTGGATGACCACGAAGACCAGGTCCTAAGCATGTCTTGGAAGGGAGATGGCAGTCTGCTGGTCACTTCGGCCAAAGATAGAAAGATCAGAATATTTGACCCTAGAGCAGGATCTAAGACAGAGGTATTAAGCTAATTAATTATAATTGCCTCTTGCACAGATAGAGAGGAATGCCTCATTATCAACTCCAAACACTGAATATTAACTGTATTGCAAATAAGGAAGAAACAAACGGTTTGCTTTATATGATAATGACGTATCAAAATGTATGACAGTCTTTTTTGTGTTTAGAGAAAATATGAATTTGCAACATTTTTCTAATGTTTCTGACTTAAACGAATATTGCAGGAAGTGGAAGGCCATGCAAATGTCAGGGATTCCAGAGTGGTGTGGCTTGGAGACTCCATGAACATCGCGTCCACAGGATTTAGTTCCGTAGGAAGAAGTTTTATTGATATTTTACTTTTCCATATAATTTGAACAAATAATTATACACAATTTCTGTTTTAAATTAACTCTTTTATATTATTGTCTCATTATGGCTTTATTAATTTATTATAATAATGGTAACCTTTATTGGTTTAAGCTATTGTACAAATAGGCTATGACTTTACAGTAATATATTGCTATGCTGATATTTCCCAATTTATGATAATGAAAACCTTCAAGCGCATAATCTACACATTTTGGTTAAATATTTGTAGATTTTTGTGATCACATTCATAGTCAAAAATGAAGTGATTTCAAGAAAAAGAATTTTCACATAATTTTTATTAATAATATTTTGATTTTTACAAAAATATCATAATTGTCAAATTCATAATATTTATCTAATCTGCCCTTACAGAACAGAGATAGGCAAGTTATTTTGAGAGACATCCGAAAGATGAGTGAACACCTGCATGTATCTGACATTGACAACGCAACCGGGTGAGAGCCATCTTTTCTCTACTTCTGTTATATTTTTCCAAGTTGTATTTGATTCATTATAATACAATATGAGATTTCATCTAACTCAGCTTGCACAGCAGTATAAGCTGTGGACAATGTACACATTTATACAGGCACTGTGTTTCACAAGCATAAATACCTACAAGGATCTTCCTTATAAATTGTGACAGTGTACATATGATATTAAAGCAGTATACTTCATAGTAATCCATACATTTAGGATCTTCTTTCTTTATCATGTTTTTATGCAGAATAGAGTGTCCTCAATGAAGGTGTTTATAAGAAAAGTACAACCAATCATATTACTTGAATTTTATGCTTGAATATAAACCAGTGTGCAGAAAGAGCATTGACCATACAAGTAATCTGTAGCAATCCTTGGGCATTATTGTTATGATGAGTGCTTTGACGAAAAAATCACTCTCTACAAATGGTAGTATTGACTTATTCATACTTTTGGCATTATAATAAGCCTGTCCATGCCCAGCTTGATAAATAATGAAAAAGTGCACTAGTTTATGACTGTGTAGTGGACATCCTGGCCTTATTATATGTCTCAATTGATAGAGCAGTTTTGATTTCATCTAGCATTTATCAATGTTTGTAAATAAATTGGTGTATTTCCAGGACTCTAATGCCGCTGTTTGACCCAGATACTAATATGCTTTTCCTTGCTGGCAAGGTAAAGTTATTTCTTGATAGTCATTTGATTCTTTAAAATTTTGTGAAGGATAAGAATATTATCCCTTAAGTTGTCAAGAAATATGAATTTTTCTTGTTTCATCTATCAAATATTAATCTTATATTTGATTAATAATATCACAATTGAAAATCAACTCTACGCTCAAAAATTTTAGAATCTTGTTCATTAATTAAGACTTTTACTTTATTCTTTTCAAGGGGGACAGGAACTTGAAATTTGTCGAAGTTCAGGACAAAGCTCCATATTTGACAGAGGGTAAGAAAAATGTTGCATCCTTTTTTAAAAGATAGACCCAAACTTTTTAAGATTCAAAACACCAAAGTTTGTTATTAATATGATAAATTGTGTGGTTTTCTATTTATTTGGTGATACATTATTCAGGAACAGCAGATACTGTGGAGCAAATAAAAGGGGCAGCAATGATCCCTAAAAGAGCTGTTGATGTGATGATTGGAGAAGTGAGCAGAATCCTCATACTGTCACAGTCTGCTGTGGTCCCAGTGCCTTACATAGTGCCCAGAAAGGTGATTTTTAAAAATCTTTTTAAATTTCTTAATTATCCCTCTCTCTCTATTTCAGTTGAAATAGAGATAATTTAGCATAACAAAAACCCTACTGCCATGGTGATTAATATCAATTGCAAAAATATATTACAATATAATATAACAGAGCTTAAATATGATATTACAGTACTTAGCATTACTACTTAATTAGTAATTATTTAAAGACATTTTCGCTCAAATTTTGAATAGGACAATTATATTTCATTATTCATTTATTTGCATTTATCTGTAAAATACCAAACAGGTACCAAGTACCAAACAGGTACAGCGTGTTATAAATTGGGGAAATACGTAATTCATTGTGATGTTTTGATGTTTGTAGTCTTACACAGAGTTCCACGCAGACTTGTTTCCTGACACCAATGGCGGACAGGCAGCCATGACAGCTGAAGAGTGGTGTGCTGGAGAGAATAAACTGGTACAAAACTCCTTATTATTTTATATTTATAGATATAAAACTGATCCTTTCAGCAAGTTTTTATAGAAGTGCAATGTTACTACTATTTAAAGATGTTAAAACTTTTGTTGACATTTCTGATTTTGTTAATTTCATTATGTATATTATGTATATCACAAACGTTACGTATATCACAAACAAATGTTACTCTATATGTATATATTGGCTGTGAAGCTGTGAAATTTTTGACACATGTTTTAACATGCCCATTCCAGGTTGAAAAGATTAGTCTTGATCCATCAAAGAGAAAAGATAAAGTTGCTAAGAAAGAGACAGTGCCACCACCAAAACCAGAACCTGTAGTAAAGGTAAATATGTGTAAAGAAATATAGGTTACAAAATTTTTTTTGCATTTAAATCACCATTGTCTGAGAGCTTTACATTATTTTTCATACCAGAACCTCCTACTCTTTTTATCCAAAGAAAGGTGAAAAAAAAAACAGTTCCTACATCTCTGTTTGTTTGTTTTATCATCCAAGCATTATGATGTATTTCTACAACTTAGCAGGGTAATACACCTGTACATTTATATTTTGTGCATTACTTTGTATTATGGAATAAGAACATTGGACATTTATCTTGGATAATTAGCATGAAGACATCAGACAACACATTATTGACCATAAAAATGTTAGAGTCACTCAAAACCATATGATTACAGTATACTTATTAAACACCACCCTTATGGTCATCTCCTCTACTTGTCATGCACAGCCAGTGGAGCCAGTGGTCACAGAGGTCAAGCAGCCACCTGCAGAACCTGTACCAGAACCAAAACCAGACGAACCTAAGGTAGTAAAGTCAGAGATGAAGATAGAACTGAAGAGATCATCAGTCAGCACGCCAGAGGCAAGCAAGCCAGCTGACCAGCCAGAAAAACCTCCAGCAAAGCCCTCGGCTCCTGCGCAGCCAAGGAAAGCAAGTGTAAAGCCTTTCAAAGGTCTGTGTTCACATATGCATGCCTGTATGTATAGATTTGTCAGCAAATGTAATATTTTTATATATGTGTGCATTAGTATACAAAGTGCATGAGCAGCCAACAGAAATATGATACAGCTGCCGTTGTTTTTTTTTCACTTTTTGTTGCTCTGATAATACTATATTCATGTATTACTAATGAACATGCTTCTTCTTCTGCAACATGGTGAAAAAATTGCATCAGAAAACAAAAGCTTTTGCTTAAAATTTCATTGTATGTATTTCCCCTGATTAGGAGTCAGGTTGTCCAAGTTCCGCTATCTCAAAGGCACACCAGCTCACAAGTCGCAGCACATCGAAAACATCCGTAACAGTAGTACCACAGTCCCAGGGGAGAGTGATGCTTTCCATGCCAACAAGGAGGTGTGTGCTGTGCCCCTGAGGGGGGCTGGTGGACTGATCGCTATCTGCGAGGTATGACAATTACTCGGTGTTTCTTAGTATTTTTGATGCCATATGATCATACTATAAGAAAATATAATATTTTGTTGATAAAAAGGAAATGCAGAATTATAGAGTTACCCTTAAATAAGTCAGACCTCCTTGCTTAAAGAAAACTGAAGTCAAATCATTAGAATTATCATGTGGGGCATATTGTAAAGATGATGTCTGTTGTTTTCTCTTTGAGATTAAAAAAGTTATACAGAACATCAGAAAATCATTACATTCATAATGTTTTTTTCCATTTTCAATATTGTTTGCTTTTTTACGTAACAAACTAGTGCTTTGTTTTGTATTTAGAAATTTTTATTTGTTATCTGGAAATTTAGTGATTTTTTTACAATTAAGCACTACATATGATAAAAAATGTGTAATTGAAATAAAAAAAAGATCATAGTTATTTAATTTTTATGATAGAAAAGGTCTGATACTTAATTTTAATTGAAAGACATAATACTGAGATCATGCATTGTTATATTTGCTGTATATTCTATTGCTCGTTTTTCTCATTCCACAGTTAAATAAGCCTGGTCGTCTGCCAGATGCAGGGCTTCCAGTATTACAACATGGCAACACAGTGATGGACTTTATGTTTGATCCTTTCAACAACAGAAAGCTGGCTGTTGGTAAGGAGAGAAAGTATTTATATTAACAACCAACGTTACCTTGCTAAGTATAAATGTAAAGTTAACTCGAATTTTGTTTGTGATTTAAGCATGTGAAAAGATGAAAAAGAGGGAATTTTTAAAAATTTCATTAAAATGTACAATTTCATAGATATTTATTAAACAGATTTTTTAAATTTTGTTGCTATGTACCCTGTACATTTTTATGGAATTTTAGTAAACAGAGGTATTTAATAAAAAGATTTTCTCTCTTTGTGATGTACATTTTTGTGGAATTTTATAAAACAAAAGTGTATTTTCTCTATTTCTAGCCACTATTGATGCTAAAATCTGTATCTGGACCATCCCTGATGAGGGCCTCACAGAGACCTTGACAGAACCCACCCAGTGCCTCTATGGTCAGTATACGGCTCACCATGGCAACCGTGATGAAATCACCCATAAATAAATGTTGCTTTGTCATGTAATGCCCAAATATGGCTTGATACAGAGAATTGGATTTTTTTCTCACACTTGTAACATTTGTTTTATCAACTTGTTTTATAAATTTTGAAAGTACTTGTTACAGTTTTTTATAAGTCATGCATTGGATCATTTCATCTTACAGTTTACCAGCTATGTATATTAGAATTATATTTTACCCACTTTCTCAGTGCTTTTTAACTATATGTGGTCAGAACTCTCTTTTAAATTTAAAGAATTTCTCAGGCTAAGATATGTATTCACATTTTCAGGTCACAGAGAAAAGATATACTTCATCCGCTACCATCCCCTGGCAGAAAATGTCCTTGTGTCTGGTTCCTATGATATGACAATTAGATTATGGAACCTGGAGACCAACCAAGAGATGATGTGCATAGATGTGCCAGAACATGTAAACTTTAAAGAATTTATTTAGACAATAATTTACGAGGGTTGATTGATAAGTAGTGAGCCTCGTGTGGAGGGGGTTAAGCAGGGATATCCCTTTTCAGCCCTTCTATTCCCTGACTATTTAAAGGTGTGTAGCCGAAGTTTGGTGTCATTTGGTTCGTTTATGTCGACGAGGTAGCACTTTCAAATAAGCAAGGCAAGTAACTTTTGCAAAATGCCCCTGCTCACAAGTCTGTCATTGCCATGGCTGCAATCAACGAGTGTGGCTTTGAACTGATAGAACATCCACCTTATTCGCCTGATCTTGCTCCCTCTGACTATTATCTGTTTCACAAATTGAAAAAGGCCATTTCAGGTACTCACTTTGTGTCAGATGATGACGTCATACGTGAAGTGGAGGAGTTTCTGAACGGCCAAGAGAAGGGCTTCTATAAAAGTGGCATAGAGGCTCTCAAAACTTGCTGGCAAAAGTGTATAGATACTCAAGGAGACTATGTTGAAAAATAAAGAAAAATACTTGTAAAATGTGTACCCTTTCTATATGAGGCTCACTACTTATCAATCAACCCTCGTATGTAACAATATGCTTGCAAGCAATGTACAATTTCTACACAGCTGAATAGATCAACTATTAAATATTGTTATAGTAATTATGAGAGTACTTGTTAACAGTAGACTTACTGCAGACCTGCAATTGCAGTATGTTGTACTTTTGAATTAAAATAGATTAGACATCAAAACAAAGTAATAAAGGTAAATAAGTTATGTGCCAAAAAGGTTTTTGATTCATAACTTTCATGAGGCTTTAAAACATTTTAAAATCTTCGTAAAAAGGCTGGGATGTTATTATTATTATTATTATTATTATTATTATTATTATTATTATTATTATTATTATACATTCGATAATTTTTCTGTTTTCTCTCCAGATGTTTTGCCTTGCGTGGAGTGGGGATGGGAAGAAATTTGCCACAGTTAGTAGTGACAAGACAGTCAGAATATATGAGCCAAGAGTAACAACACAACCAATTCAGGTAGAAATGTAAATCACAAATAATTTTTTTAAACAAAACTGCTGATATATCAATAGCAACTATCAAAATGACACAAAAAATGATTTCTCATTAATAAAAGGTATTTTCCATCATTGAAAAGAAGTTTAGGCTTCCACATTTTTAAATTTAATTTCATGTCAACATTTTAAAAGTATCTCATTTAATAAGTTAATAATGTTTTTTTTAATAAAATGCCTACACTTTTAAAAATCTGTTGCTGAAATTAATTCATCTATTGGTAACCATTAAATGTTTATAAATAGATGGAATAGTGTGTGTGTGTGTGTGTGTGTGTGTGTGTGTGTGTGTGTGTGTGTGTGTGTGTGTGTGTGTGCGTGCATGTTACCTCTGATAACCAGCTTATCTTCACACTTCATGTGCATGTGTGTGTGTGTGTGTGTGTGTGTGTGTGTGTGTGTGTGTGTGTGTGCCCTTAGATATATATATACTTAATGTTTATCTTGACACTTCAGGAGGGTCCTGGACCAGCAGGTCATAGGGGCGCCAGGGTGTGCTGGGCGTGTCAGGACAAATATTTAGCAGTGTCAGGGTTTAACACGTGAGTCGGCTTTCTTTTTTCTATGGGGGGAGGGGTGGATGGGAAGGATTATGGTTATTGTTTTCATATTTATTGTTAATTAATAATGAGTAATTATTCTTTTTCCATGTATAGGTCCAGTAATTGTCTTGATGACAAATAATAAATGACATTTAAGTAATTTGAAATGTCAAAAAAGATGACAAAAATTGACCTGACATGTTTAAAAAAATTGAATAATTTAATATGCTGTGTAATTTTTATGTATTTCATTTTCTTCCATTTATTTTACCCATTTTTTCATTCATCTTTTAAAAGTGGTTAAATAAATAAATAAATAAATAAATAAATAAATAAACATGTTATATTTCATTTCAAATATTCATCAGGCAGAACACAAGGATAGTATCTTTGTATGACACCAGTGATCTTGCTGCAGGGCCTTTGAACATAGTAGATTATGAGACAACACCATCTATCCTTGTGATGAATTATGATGAGGGGTCTTCCACAATCTTCCTAACTGGAAGGGTAGGAAAAACTGTACAGTTATTTTGTAAAATAATCAGTTTGATAGGTCCTCTAGCAGTTATAACTTCTGATTATATTCTTCACCTATCAGTAATCCCCTTTGAACCTGAAACATATTTCACCATTTCTTAAGTTGAAATAAATGATGCACTGTGCTGAGAGACATTAGACTCCACTCCATTTCCTGTTCACAACTAAGTTGAGTACCATTATTCCACTCAGAATTTTGGAGATGACACACACTTTTTCGCCTTTTTACCCAACTCTCATACATGCATTTACACGCAACAGAACTTAAAGAAGTTTATTTTGCAGCTAACAGTTTCTAAAATAACACAATGTCATTTTATTACTTTCATTCATCAGGGTGACAGCGTTGTCCATGCACTAGAAGTGAGCGAGGATGAGCCTCACCTGTTTCAACTGTCAGACTACAGGCCAGAGGGAAGGCATCAGGCCCTGGCTTTTTTGCCAAAATCTGAGATAAATGTGAGAGAGGTGGAGTTTGCCAAGGCTCTCAGGTTCACTGGGGCTACTGTGGAACCTGTATCATTTACTGTGCCTAGAGTTAAGGTGGGTTTCTTTCTTTTTTTTTTTTTTAGGTTTGTATATTGATTTTTAGATTTAAAGAAAAATTGTAGCAAATGATCAAATGACAAAAAAGCTCTTTTAATCTTTAACAATCAGGTATAAATGTAAAATATTGGAAATGTGGGATAGGAAAACAGTTTCTAGAAGCATAAAGTAAAGTAATTCAAAGTAAATAAAGTAATATTTTCTTCAATCAGCAGTTCACATTGAAATTGTTTACCTCCAATATTTCAATGTATATCTAGAGCTCTAGACATTGAAATATCAGAGGTAAATAATTTCAGTATTATTGATCAAAGAAAAAATTACTACTGTAACAGTAACTGTATTCTTATAACATGACACAGCTGATGAAATTCTTCTTCACATTCTTTAAATAATTTTAAAGGTTTTTGAAATGTTTAAAAAACATAAAAAATGAAAAATTAAAGTGCTATTTGTTATCAAAATCTTAGAACTGATGTACAATAGATCATAATTGACAATTTCAGCCCCAGTTTTTCCAGGATGATCTCTTTCCTGACACCAGGGTGACTTGGGAGCCATGTCTGACTGCTGAGGAGTGGTTTAGAGGAGAGGACAGGGTGCCCAGAACTATAAGTCTAAGACCTCCTGACATGGAACCATGTGAGTATTGACATCCATTTTAAGCAGTGCATAATGGTTGTTTGTTGTATTATTTATTGCCTTGTGTTCCATACAAGTAACAATAAAGTTTGTTATCATATTTAATCCAAGCAAGGAGGATATTTCTATTGTATTCTTGTATTGGTTGAAG